>CAIGRP010132237.1:0-17107 GCA_903798385.1 Fraxinus cuspidata
TTGTCAGCCATGAGAGTTAGCTTACATGAAGTCTATAGCAAAAGATTTTAACTTCTCGTCTTGTTATAAACTATAATTATATTACTTCTCTTCTCACATTTATCTTTCAATTTTAGGTTGATAGGTGTATTTTGTATACTTATTTAGGCCATTAAATTAGAGTATTTATTAATGATTTGAATGATTTATAGCTTAATTTTGTGTTAATTATATTTGTTAGGTTAAACTCAATGATAATTGGTGAATTCGGAAGAAATGAATGAAAAACATGCGAAAACGAATGAAATTCAAAGTTTGGGGANACTTCCAATAGATAATTTGGACCACTAAACGATGATTGAAGATCATATAGGATCAATTGGATGCAATTGGAGGTCACATGAGTGAAATATAGTGGAAGTATTTTCACAAATCAATTTCCAGCCGAATAAGTTATGCTACGGATTTTCAACCTCAACTTAAGACGCATTTTTTGGATAGCAAACCTTCGAAATGGGAAAATCGTATTTCCAGAGACATTGTATACCTTGGACTTACCTTTCCAACGCACTTTGAATCAGCTCAATCGGATACCTGTAGAGAAAGTTATGACAAAAATACCGAACGCTACTCAAAGACAAACATGTGCGCCTACGTGAGCAAATTATGTCGCGCGCGCGGGGGCATGAATTTCATCCATCGAGAGCAAAACCAATGAACGGCGTGCGAGTAAGGAAATATACGGCGTGCGCTCATAGGCCTTTTTCACAGATGGATCTTTAGTTTCCTTTTGCCATTCAAATTCTTTTGGAAACCAAATTGGAGGCGATTTTGACCTATTTTCTGACTCTTATAAATAGAGAACGAGGGCTACACATATAAAAGACTATCTCTTGCCCCTTCATACATAATATGATCATCAAATTCATCAAGAACAAGAGGCTAATTGCTATATTTTGAGAGATGAGATCAATCCATAACAAGGAATTGAATGTCAATTACATCAAAATTTTGAAAAATTCAACAATGGGCTTGAAGATCAACTTCTTTTAATTTATTTTATGATCTAGGTGATATTTTTCAATTATTCTTTTTGTAATTTATATATTAACATACTAGGGTAGATCCATTTTTGTATTAGATGAAGATGAACCATATTATTTATTTGTTTTAATTTAAGACTAGTAGTTTAGTTTATTTCTTACGTTTCTTAATTAATTTTGCATACCCATTGCATTATTTAATTGATTGGCAACCAATTTGATAATTAGTTGCTTGTTGTAGTGTTAAGAGATTCACAATAAGTTTAGAACGCGGCAAAATTAACACATGTTCAATAGATATTAAGAATAACATTTATCACGTACAATTATATAGATAATCTAAAATTTAATGCATTCTAATCATTCGAATTCGGGTTAGGAATATATTCGAATAATGGTTAGGATAGATTTAATTTATCTTGAAAAATAAAATTATATATCATAGTTTTATCGATTGTCAAGAACGCATAAAAGGAACTAGATTACAAATCAAGGATTAAAATAGATAGCAATACCAATACAATCATCCATGATTTGATACAAAACACTTTTTACCACTTCCTTAGATAAATTAGCATAAAATCAAATCAAAATCTCTATTTTCTTTACACAATTCGAATTTCATACATAACTAGTAAATTTGAATTGAATTTATTCTATTTGGGACGATAACTCTTAACTAGGTATGTCAACGAGTCGAGCCATGAACCGAAACTGAAAGCTCGGGCTTGGCTCGAGCCAAAAGGTTCGAGCTTTTTTTAGCCCAAGCCGAGCAAGTTCGGCCAAAAAATTTCGACATGAGTCTTAGCGGGCCGCTCGGGTTTTTTTTCTTTTCAACAAGTAGCTATTGCAGGCAGCTACATCATTTTTTTATTTTTTTTTTTCCTGTTGTTTTGATTTTTTTTTTTTTTTATTATTAATAATGGGGCTCTGCTCGTACGGGCCAGCCCGTCTGGTTCGAGAAGCCACAGGGCAAGCCTGGGCTCTAGCCGACGCCCCAAAATGGGGCCCAGCCCGAGCCAGCTTTTTCCAGGCAGAGCCCGAGCCGCTCGAGCCAGCGAGCTTTTTTGTCATCCCTACTCTCGACTCATCAATTCTATTACTTATCAATGATCTCGTACACTTGCAGATTTTGCACGAACACTAATATTAATTAAAATGAACTTTTATGTTGTGGTTTTCTTGTCTTAAGCCCATTTTGTCGGCCCCTTATCGTTTGTGTTGTCCCAATTGTTTTGGGTACCAGTTTGATGTTACTAGTTTTTGTTAGGAATTTCTACAAAAAAAAAATAAAATGAATGAATTTATTTGATACTAGGAGAATAAAGGAGTGCAATACAATTAATTTTTATACAAGCATTAAAATAAATAATTTAGGATTTTTATCCTCGTAGCAGCATGTTTGAAACAAAAGCTCAAAATCAATTCAAACACTCTTAGCATCAATCCTTAAATCTATTTTCAAGTGCAGTTATATTACCTCGATCACTATTCAGGAATTTAGAACAATATAAAAGATAATTGGATAGATATTGAGATTCATTTTCATCATGTGTTACTGTATTGCTTGGATTTGTTATATCCTACACTTTCTCCTTTGGTTTTTTTATTGAAGCTTTGATTTTGATAATTTATTTTATTCTGTTGGAATAATAGGTTGTTTTTGTGAATATACCTCTGAAACATTTCTCCCAAACTTGGTATTCTTTGTGTTGGGAATTATTGGAACTTCCCTTTGTTGATTGTCAAGCCATCTCAAGTATGGTTGTTTCTTCCATACTAGATTATAAGTTTGTGAATAAGGGTAAAATTGTGGGCGTGGATTATTTTGGATGAATTATTGCTTTTTCTCCTTGCACTTGTGCTTTCACAAATAATTGCACCTGTTTTGTCGAAGTAGTAAATGAGCATTAGTGGCAGATCTATTATCCAACTCATGAATTTTTGCTACCTTCTTTGGGACTACTCGATTAGATGAGAACATGGAGTGTGTTTTTGCAATCAACTCAAACAAATCCAATGCATAATTAATCAATTTATTTGTGATGGACCCATTTACTAAAATCACTTGAGATTTTGAAAGGGGTGAAAGTCCAACATAGAATTACTAAACTTATTGACCCTTGCATATCTCATGATTTTGACATTTCCTTAATAGTTCTTTAAAATGGTCAGATTCCTCATGGTAGTTTTTCATATCAAACTGATGGAAGGTGAGATTTCCAGCTTCCTTTCAGTTACTTTGCAGGTGAGAAGTATTTGCTGCAAAATTTCCTTGTCAAGTAGTCTTGTGTAGTGATACTGGCATGTTGCTCGAAATCCAACCATTTGAATGCACCATCCTCCAGTGTGTATAGAAATATACGAGTCTGTGAATTGGGAATTTTGGCCCATCTTGAAAAATCTCGAAACACGGGTATCAGGGTTTTCTTGAGCCTTCCCGTAGAATTGAAGGTTTGATTAATGAATTGATCAAATTTGTGTTTATCTAGAAAGTCTTCCCAAACTCTAGAGATATCACGCTAGAGCGCTCATGCACTGTTGCTAAAGTAGAAAGTTGTGCTACAGCAGAATCTCCCTCGTCATTTTCCACTGCTTCAAGTTGCTAATTTTGTGGCGTCGCTAGCCTAGCAACTTCTTGCGCAATGGTAAATCTCACTTGATCATCTGCCATTTGAATTTCTATTTTTATTTATGTTCCTTGAGTTCGTCTGAATGTACGTTCTATTTTCATGTCCAAGGGTTCAAGATTGTTTTCTCGAGAATGGAGCATACAATGAACACATTTTTACCTATAAAAACGAAAATTGAAAATAATCAAATAAAATCAAAGTTAAGTAACTCAAGATTAAATATTAATAATCCTGACAATGGTGTCGAAAGGTGTTGTGTTTTTCATCGCAAGTATTTACGATATTGTAACAAGTAATATTGTGGACGTATGCATTTCAAATTATTGTTCCCACGAATATTTTTATTTAATTCATAATTTACTGTTTCTAACTCCTGAATGACGAAAACGAAAGAACGATTTTTAATTAACAACATGAACTATTGAATTATACTAAATTTATCGAAACCACTCACAATTAACTCAAATTAGGGTTTAAAAGAATAAATTTCAATGTTAGGACTTACGACTTTATCTAGTGACCACCTTTATTCGCATATCAAGATTCATCACTATTATAGTATTTGGTCAAATTCTTCTTAATTAATCTATTTGCCTTTCTTTAGTTCAAATTAATCATATTTAGTTAAGTCAAGTTACTATGTCTCTATGTTTCTAAGAATTCTATTAACGACCACGATAGCTATAAAAATGTATTATTGAATTTTATTATGTGGTATACATATATAAATTACCTCTTAGTTTTTTTTAAAAAAAAAAAATCACATATCATTAAATTAGTGACCAATTAATCCAAAGCACTAAAAACAATAAATAAAATTAACACATGAAAAATTAAACTATCAAAATCTTAAAAATTGAAATAAAGGATCGCACATAGATTATTTTTTTCCCTAACTAATAATTTAGTTTATCATACTAATGAAAGAAATAGAGAAATAAAAAGAAAAGAGTTCATCACCGGGTTTTAAAATTTTGATGGAAAAAGGTAGGATCTTGCACTCAGAATCGTCTTTTCCAAGCCCAAAATCTTAAAAACCCCAACATCTTGCTTTGATCTTGAATTTATAATTTTTTTTCTCCCTAAAATTGTGTGTCCTCTACTCTAGAATAATGAAAACATATAAGAGTGGAAAGCCTATCTAAAAACGAGTCCAAATAAGTTTTCTAGTGTAGAAATTTGGTCCAACTAGAAAATTAAGAAAAATAGGCACTTGGAAATGATATGCGGTTGCATAATGATCTGAATTTGGTCCCTGCTTATTAAATCTATGCCTTTGCCATCACAGCCAAACAAGCTCTTGCAATCGCAAGGGTCAATCATCTTTAACTTTGCCTTATATCTCCAACTGCATCTTCTTGTTCACTCCACGTCCCTTTAAATTGCAATACAGTCCTACAACTTCAAGACTTGACTATTTTAGTATCCAATCCCTTAATTTTGTAATTACATCCAAACATTTCCAATCTGGGTGTCGCCTAAATTAATAGTAAAATAAGCAAAGCACTCCCAATCGCCCATCTTCGGTGCCTCAAATACATGTAAAATCACACTTATCAATGGCAAAAATGCTTGATCCCAAAGGGGAGTTATTTTCTAGCAGAGTTATCTCTTGTGGTGATGATTGGGATTCAGGTAGGAGCAAGGACTTGGAGGCTTCTTTGTATGAAATTGGCTTTCATAATTATAGATGATTATGTGCGAGTTTGGTCACACAACAAACTAAACTTGACAGCTATTGAGCAGTAAAGAGCTATCTTATCAAGGAGTAAAAGATTGCTACACATATTTTACTGTGTTGTGGTTTGACCAAAATTCTAGTAGGTACTGAAGTCTAAATTAAAGTGGTCTTGAAAAGATCAAAATTATAGACAGGAGAAAAAAGTCGCTCTATTTACGCTCGAGCGAGTTTGGTAGAAAACAACTCAAAACTTGATCACTCGCCTGCGCGACTGGGCTATTGCTCTCCTCTCGCCCACTTGTGGCTCAAGCGACATGCTTATCCGGCCTAGGGCCTTTTTCGATTTTGACACGATTTTGAACTCATATTCTTCTACAACTTGTTTTCAATGATATGTGTGTGTGTGTTTGTGTGTGTGTATAGTGGATTTCTTCTACTCTGCCCATGGTTTTTTTCTGTATTGGATTTCCACGTAAATTTTGGTGTTTATTTCATTATCGTCATTATCTTGCGATTCAAATTCATAACATATTATTTTATCTATACACACTACTCGATTCTTTTGATTGATTTTCTTTTTTATTTCTTCACTAGTTATATTCATTAGCGGTACAATTAAATGACTCACTTAATTGCATCTCTCATTGTGCTTATCACATCATGCCATCTAGACGGGTGATATAGTACTACTAGTCCTAGATTACATTATTCTAAATTATTGCATATATTATTTTTCTCGTTCAATATGAATCTATTTTCTGGTCTAGCTATTTTTGGTGGTACTGATTTTTTAGGTTGCTCAAAACATGTAAACTGGGCTCCTTCCATAGGAAGACTTGTTGTTGGTAAGTATAGCAATTGATTATTTTTTGGTGCAATCTTTGGTGATTGGTGTATTAATTTATTTGATATTTTCTAAGTCCCAATTTGGCTTGGCTTAAAATTTTGATAAAAATCTAAGTCAAAATCAAAAATTAATTTTTATTATACATTTTATAGGAGCCACATTTTTTTATCAATTTTCAACTATATATTTAATTGATCTCAATTTTTGGTTGGGCAACATGGTCAATAGATTCGGGCTCCACTTCTATTCATGTATAATGCTCTTGTACACTTGGACAAACTATTAGATTCACGTGACCTTTTTCCTATAATTTGGGAGGCAATTGTGAGCACTTTAATGCTCAAGTTAGTCAACTATATATATATATATTCGGGTGTGGGATAAACAGTGAACAAGAGATACAAGAATGTGTATGATAATTGGGTTGAAGAGAATATAATCAGAGTTATTGAGACTATAAAATTGCATTAACTGTAAATGATGGTTACCGTTGAATGGATGATACATGTCCATATCTTAATAGCTAATGTGTCATCTTCATAGATGTCATCTCTACAGTCCGAGGCTAACGCGTCATTAAATGATTTTGAAAAGTGACCACCCTATGGCCAAAGGTTTGACATCTAAAAAGTAAACTAACTAGTTGACTAAGATGTGTATGTTGTAGACATGTCAAATCAATCAATTATAGATCTTGTATAGAAGATCCCTTGGAAGAGATAAATTTATTAAAGATGCCTCGTAGAACAAAGGCTTGTCACTCCGAAAATAGACTACAACAGATCGTGGCACCTTGCCTTGGACATGGAGATTCTGCCTCTATATGCCACTTTGGCTAAGGTGATGGATTCATTTAGACTTTTTTTATTTGATAGCCCAGGTTAGGCTAACTAAGCAAATGATGTAGAGAGAATGCATTAGGTGGCTTTTTGCTATTCTTTTAGCTGGCTACCACATGACCAATATAATAGGAGCCTCGTAGTATAAGGCATAACAATAGTCCCCTAAGTCCAATCATGAACATTCATATAAGGCATGGAATTCGTGGAAAAGTAGGCAAATAATATATGAAAAGAGAGGTTTTACAAATCGCCTATGAAGTTGAACTTAGCTAAGGCAGTGTAGTCATTGGTGTTCAATATCTCATTGTGGTTGGAAAAATGATGATATGGCATAACTTTTTGTGAATGGGGAAGCTTTGGACTATGTTGTGGTAGTACTCATTTAGAGACGACACTAGAAAAAGTGAATAGTTTCCTTATTGTGGTGAGGCGTAACAAGTTAGTCCCCGAAGCTCAACCATATATATTTATGTAGTGCATGGGCTTCGATTGCTGTTGAGGCATGTGAGTCGATGTAATAAGTCATAAAGTTATGTTCATTTGTATCGATGAGAATGAAATATAGTAGCAGAGGCAAAATTCCATATTTCAGGAATTATGTCTTTCACTTGGGAGAAATGAAGTTGCAAAGATGAAGTTCCATGTTCTAGGAATAAGGTCTTTTCAAGTAAGTGAAACGATCGAAATAATGCCTATCGCGTAGTAAAATATTAATGGGTTGAAGCTGCATATTTTAAGATAAGTCAGCTGAAGCATAGCTTGCTCCCAAGACACACGTCTTCAAAGTCATTAATGGAAATGATGAACTATGACATTGTTCTTCGTGAGGTGACATGTTCTTATATGCATGTGAATTGCACAGATTCGCCCTAGCCCTCCATTCAAGTTTCAAATGGCACTTTATAGTTTAACAATTCTGATATTCTTGACTCGTGGATATTTAGGATTAATCTTGATTTGATCCAACGGCTGAGTAGAAGATGTCTACCTATCAAAGGGGCAGTTTTTTCCTTCGTTTACTTGAATTCCTATCCTTCAATGCAAAACTAGGAAATTACTTTACTTCTTCAGTGAGTTTGAGAGATTTTGGTCAATTTTTAGGAAGTAAAACAGAACGCATTAGGTAATTCCTTCAACACCAATCATTTTTTCCAACTTCTTCTTCTTTTTCTTTACCTTTCAAACCGCCTCCAAAATGAACGGGCTTTACCTTCCTGCATGGTCCTGCATCCTTCTTTTCCGTATTCATATTCTTCTGAACACATTTTCCCTGTAGACAAATTGTTGACGTCCACATGGATATGTATGAATCATCTATATTTCTAGACAATATAACTGATAAACCCTATTTGAAAAGCCGTTGAAGGTTATTAAAAGCTTCAGTGTCAATTTGGCATGGAAACAATTGATTACGTTCCAAGATGAAAATTAAGGAATAAAGGGAGAAAATGAGGAAGACCTTGACCTGAAATCTAGTATTTTTTTTCCCCAGCCATATTCTAAATTTGGCATATGGATGACTTAGTAGCATACAGGTGGTATTCGATAAGCTAAAATCAATAAATAACATTATTGAAGTTGTTATTTCATTGACATGACAATACTTATTAGTAATATGTAAAATCTGGTAAAAAAAATGCTTCAACTTCTAGAATCTTGGATGGAGCATTGGACAAAATTGGAGAATAGTGATGGTAAAAAAACCCCGCCCCGCCCTGCCCCGCCCCGACGGGTTGGCAGGGCAAGGCAAGGATCGCTGCCCCGTGAAGAATAAAAAAAATTAGTTAACTACAAATGTTTAATTTTGGATATTGTTTGTTTTGAGTGCTTGTTTTGGATATTGATGTAGTTAGTTTGAGCATTATTTGTTTTGGATTTTAAAATTTTGAATTTGTATTTTAACTGAAAATTTATGAAAAAAAGGGGGACAGGAAACGGGGCAAACCCGTGCCCCGCACCCGCCGGTCTAAGGCAGGGCTGGGTGGGAGAGCCGCCCCGCTGCCATTTCTATTGGAGAAGTTGGCTATATTGCTTCTATCATCCTTATTTTTTAGGTAAAAAAACATTTTCTTTGCTTGTTCCACTGCCACTAATTTTTTACTTTAATCTCTTGAGCTTAGGTTTACTGCTTCTGCCATGTCATTCCTTAAATCTTGTTGCCTATAATGACTTATGTCAAAAATTGTGTGGGCAATTGAATCAGAGATCTATGGTTGAATGATAGTTTGCTTATATATGTTAAGAATTGTGTATTTGACAATATTAAAAAATGGTGTAATTATGAAATGTTATCAAAATGTGAGCACGCATAAAAAACAATTATAATAAGATATGAAATACTTTAATTTTTTTGTAGATTTTTTGCAAGTTTGATTATGCCCCCAACTTAAAATGTCTGTATCTACCATGGTATGTAGGGTGGAAGCTCAGAGAGCCAATGGATAAGATTTTGCCATTAAATAACATTATTACCATTTCATCTATCTATCTGGTGAAAATGACGCTAATCTTAAAATGCGACGAGTGCTTGAAATTATTGAAGGGGACGTACCACGAAATACTTGGTACTCAAGTTGAGATCTTGACGAACCTCCCAAGATACTTCCAAGAACTCTTTGCTCAACATTATCTTAGGGAAGGGTTGAAGGTGATTTCATTTCAGTCTTCATTATGCAATTGAGTTCTAATGGGGAATTGGTGTTTGCTTGTCGACTAAATTAAGGTATTTAAATTAAAGAATAAATTGGATTGAAAATTACAGAATTTTCTGTAGAAAATTTAATTGACTTGTATTGGAAAATATAAACTGGTTTTTCGGTTGGCTAACTAGGAGAAATAATCAATGTACGAGTATTGAACAAAGTATCAAAACAGATGGATTATGCATCATTATGTATGATTGTGTTTCAAAGTTTTATTTAAAATCTAAATATTGCAATTTTTCCCCTAGAACTAGAAAAACCATTTCTATTTCCTGAAAAGACCCATCCATCATAATTGATTTTTATTTGCCGAAAATTCTATAATTCAATCACTACTCTATGAACTTGGTATTGTCATCCCTTTGTTTCAGTTGCTGTCTTTTGCTATTAAGAAACTAGGCTGAAGCTGATCAAGTGAATGAAAGAGAAGCTGAAGCTGATAAAATGGATGGAGAGTCGGCTGAGTTGAGCAGAAGAGAATTGGGAAGGACTACACATCAACAAGTTAGCTGGCAGTTGCTTCTAACAGACAAAAATAGGAATCATCCAAAATGTAGGTAGCTGGACATTCTAGAAGAAGGATAGAAGAAAAATTGGCTGCAAATTCTTACATAAATTGAATTTATGGCGCATTGTAAATAGTTTAGATTATGTTATTTTAGATTATTTATTTTATTTATTTTGTTTCCTTTGTATTATAAATACTCATGCATTGTAATTATTTGAGGTAAAAAAGAAATGAAAGGATAAAAGTATTTCTTCCATTCAAGTCTTCTTCCATTTTTAGTTGTTACATATTCAAATTTTACATGGTATCAGGGCCATAAATGGAAAAATCAAGCAATCAAAATTTTTCTTTTCATCATGATGAGCTGCGTCCAACAAATAACCAAAATCAATCAACACTGACTGCTCAATATCCAACTCCGCCAACAAGTCCCTTCTACATTGGTAGCAATGAAAGCTCAAGTGCAATACTGGTAACACACACTCTGGATTCAAACAACTACCACTCATGGGCTAGATCCATGAAAAGAGCCCTGCGTATTAAGAACAAATTGGGTTCATAGATAGCAATATCTGTGAGCCATCAGACCCTAATGATCCTATAATGGAACACTGGTTGCGATGTAATGATATAGTGATAACTTAGATGCAAAATATCATGGCAGTAGATATCAAATGCAGCACAATTTATGCAAAAACTGCTCATCAACTCTTGCTAGAATTGGAGCAACGTTTTGCTCAACAAAATGCACCAAGGATTTTTTAGGTGAAACAGGGCATTACAGCCTTGTTGCAGAACCAGGATCCTGTGAGTGTGTACTATTCTAAGCTCAAAACCTACTTCATGAATTGAGGAACTATGAATCCATCCCTAACTGCACCTGTGGAGGTTTGGAGATAGTGATTGAATATCAGCAACGAGATTGGGTGATGAAATTTCTGATAGGCCTCAACGACTCTTACAAAGGGATAAAGGCTCATATTCTGTTAATCAAGCCCTTCCTAGCCTAAATGAAGTTTACTCAATTGTCCAACAAGAAGAAAAAATGATGGAAATATCTAATACTAGTTGGAGCAATGACTCTGTAGCTTTACTAAGCAGAAATAATACTGATGAACAAGCTGATGGATCACTGAAGAGGGATAGGTACTATTGTACCTACTGTAAGATCCCAAGGTATTCTCTGGAAAGATGCTTCAAGGCCAACACGGATAAACCTGTGTGTTCATACTGTCAAATGCCTAGCCACACAGCCAAGAGATGTTTTAAACTAAATGGATATCCAACAAACCACAAGTTAGATAGGAAGGCTAGACCTATGGCGAATTATGTTGCTGCAAGTGCAACTTCTGATCAAAATATAGAAGACAAATCTCAGATGACATTGACCCAGGAGCAATTCTCACAGCTTTTAGCACTCTTAAAATCTGCCCTAAGCACTCAAACTTCCACCCATCCAGCTAATAATGTTCAAAGCATGCTTGCGCTCTCTTCTACTGATTATAATATGTCTAGTATATGTTCCTTGTCTGCCTTTTCTTCTAAACCTCTTAGAACTTGTGACATTCTATGGATTTTAGATACAGGAGCAACATATCATATGATATGTTCTAAATCTTTGTTTCACTCCATTCAAGTTGATATATCATCCGCAGTAACTCTACCCAATGGGGAAGTAGTACTTGTTACCCACATAAGAACAGCCAAAGTTACAAAATTACTCACACTTAGTGATGTTCTCTTTGTACCTCATTTCTCTTTCAACTTGATTTCAGCCAAGAAATTGGCTCAAGAGCTAAATTGTTGCTTTATTTTTTTCTTTGATTGTTGTTATATTTAGGATCTCTTGAGATGGACAACGATTGGAATGGGTGAGGTGAAGCAAGGACTCTATCGTATATTGCAAGATGATGTCTCTCCTTCAGCCTTATCAAACGCCTTGGCCAAGCACAACCTGAAAACTAGCATTCATGCTTCTGTCTATAATGCAAAGTTCTTTGACCTCTGGCATTACAAGCTAGGTTGTTCCTCTTATCTTAATTCACATAATGATCAACCTTTTGTGATTTGTCCATTAGCAAAGCAACACAAGCTGCATTTCCCTAATAGCGCACAAAACCAATGCTTGTTTTGAGCTAATACATTGCGATATTTGAGGTCCTTGCAATGAAGTTAATCATGATGGTTTTAAATATTTTTTAACTATAGTGGATAATTTTAGTAGATGCACTTGGATTTACATGTTGAAACTGAAACTAGAAGCCACCACTACCTTGCAACATTTTTGCACTATGGTGGAAAATCAATTTGAAACTAAGATAAAAATTATTTGAAGTGATAATGGAGGGGATTTTATCATGAAAGATTTTTACATACAAAAAGGGATATTACATCAAACAACATGTGTGGAAACGCCACAAAAAAATGCCACTGCAGAGAGGAAATATCAACACATTTTAAATGTGGCAAAAGCTTTGAGGTTTCAAAGTGAAATTCCTATAAAATATTGGAATCATTGTGTTCTAACAGCTGTATATTTGATAAATAGGACTCCCACTCCTCTTTTAAATCACAAAAGTCCTATTGAAGTTCTTTTCAAAACTAAACCAAAACTATGATCATCTCAAAGTTTTTGGATGCTTAGCTTTTGCCACTACTCTTGTTCAAGGAAGGCATAAATTTGATCATAGAGCCATGAGGTGTGTATTCATTGGTTACTCCTTTGGCACTAAAGGATATAAACTGCTAGACTTATATAACAAAAATTCTCTCTCGAAATGTGATCAAGAGGTACAAACACAATCAGGTAATCATTTTCCTCTTATTGCTAGCATAACTTATGAGAAATTATCTACCTCCATACAAAGCATTTGTGACTCAATAACTTCATACACAGAGTCCAAAAACTACCTAGAAGCTAATTTATCTCCTGAATGGAGAGCTGCAATGAAAGCTAAGATTACTACCCTTGAACTAAATGATACCTGGGTGATTGTCGACTTACCTCCTGATAAAGAAACAATAGGCTGCAAGTGGGTATATAAGATCAAATTTAATGCTGATGGAACTATAGAAAGGTACAAAGCAAGACTTATTGCAAAGGAATACACGCAACAAAAGGGGTTGGATTATCATAAGACTTTTTCACCAGTTGCAAAAATTGTGACGGTAAGAACCTTGTTAGCAATTGCAGCAATTAAAGGATGGATACTACAACAATTTGATGTTAATAATGCATTTTTGCACGGAGATTTAGAAGATGAAGTATACATGGATCTACCACCTGGATATCTTGGCAAATAAGGGAGAAAAGTGTGCAAACTCAAGAAAAGTCTTTATGAACTTAAGCAAGTCTATCGCCAATGGTATTCAAAACTTTCGAATTTTATCTTTCAGCAGGGGTACTCTCAATCCAAGGCTGATTATAGCTTATTTACAAAGGGGACTAACACTTCTTTTACATCCATCTTAGTGTATGTGGACGATATAATAGTTGTTGGCAACTGCGTAGAGACAATCAACCAATTGAAGTGTTCTCTTGATAATCAGTTCAAAATCAAGGATTTTGGGAAGCTGAAATACTTTCTTAGCATTGAGATTGCCAGATCAACGAAGGGGATTTACTTGTGCCAACGAAAATATGCTTTGGACATCCTAGGAGACTTAGGTACCATTGGATCAACTCCTCCCAAAATCTCTCTAGACCAAAATGTTAGACTATCTAGGGAAGATGGAAACATTCTGCCTGAACCTTCCCTCTACAGAAGACTGATTGGGAGACTGTTATATCTTACCATCACAAGGCCTGATATATCCTACTCAATACAATTATTAAGTCAATTTATGGATAATCCTAGACTACCACACTTACATGCATCATACAAAGTTTTATGGTATCTAAAGAGGTCACCATTGCAAGGATTATTCCACCCTGTGGATTCTGAAATTTAGTTCAAAGGATATAGTGACTCGGATTAGGGTGCTTGTCCAGATACTACGAAGTCTGTGACAGGATATTGGGTGTTTATAGGGAGTTCTTTGGTGTCTTGGAAATCAAAGAAGTAGGGAGTTGTCTCTAGGTCATCTACTGAAGCACAGTACACGACAATGGCCAATGTATGCTGTGAATTAACTTGGCTAGGCTATCTATTTAAGGACCTATAAGTTGCACATCCACAAAGTGCAAAGCTGTACTCTAATAACAAGTCAACCATACACATTACTACAAATCATGTCTTTCACGAAAGAACAATTCACATAGAGATAGACTGTCACTTGATTCGGGATAAAATTCAAGAAGGGAGCATGTCAACTGAATATGTGACCAGCAAATCTCAGGTGGCAGATATCCTTACCAAGAGCTTAGGTTCTCAAGACTTTTATTCATGTATGTTCAAAATGGGAGTAGAAGATATCTACTTTCCATCTTGCGGTGGGCTATTAAGAAACGAGGTTGAAGCTAATCAAGTGAATGAAAGAGAAATTGAAGCTGATAAAATGGATGTAGAGTCGGCAGAGTTGAGCAGAAAAGAATTGGGAAGGACTACACATCAACACGTTAGCTGGCAGCTGCTTCCAACATACCAAAATAGGAATCATCCAAAATGTAGGCAGCTGGACATTCTAGAAAAATGATAGAAGAAAAATCTGTTGCAAATTGTTACATAAAACTGAATTTTTGGCGCATTTTAAATAGTTCAAATTCTGTTATTTTAGATTCTTTATTTTGTTTCCTTTGTATTATAAATACTCCTGTATTGTAATTATTTGAGGTAAGAAAGAAATAAAAGTCTTTCTTCCATTCAAGTCGTCTTCATATTTTTAGTTGTTACACATTCAAATTTTACATTTGCCGTTAACCTAGTCTCTTGAAGATCATTTTGTTCGAGGCAAGTAATTTCAAAAGAAACTAATCATTAGCTTAGTTCTCACAGTAGACCAAACTGCTCATATTTTTACCAAATCACTTGGTGCAATACAATCCACAAGTAGACCAAACTCAATATTCACAAGTCCCCATTTCTTTAGAGAAGGGATTATGCCAAGTAAATTGTCACACTACGAATTACATATCAATCTCAAACCTGTTAGTTTAGCATTTAGAATATTCCAATCTTTGTACCTTAGCACGTTCACAACGTGTGATATTCTAGAGTATTCTATTTTATACAATATAAAAGGAGTGGATCTCCTGATTTCTTGTCTAATTGAGTTGCGAAGCATTGCACAAAATATCAAAGGACTAGACGAATAATGACCTCTATTAATGAATTACATTATACTTAAAGCAGTCATCGTAGAATTTTAGGGTTACATTCATCGGCCACTGTTGGGAACCGAATCAATCATACGCATCGGAAATTAAAACAATATTCAATTTCCACCAAGAATTTACATTGTATTTATATAGAAATTGTGATAGAATTAACACATTTGATGAATTCCACAAACTCCTTTACTTTTTTCTTAAACTCCAATGATCACGATCTGCAATCCAAGCTGTACAATTGTCCAGCCTCCAATGGTGATCCACACAAAGAACAAGAATGACGGCTAGGATTTTCTTTTCTTTTGCTAGCAAGAATAATGAATTATTCCATACAATTTTCAAACTCTAGCTACCTATTAATATAAATCCAAGCGGGTTTGGTCCATCTCTTAAACTTACCCCGATCCATTATTTAATTAATCAAATTAATTAAATCTGGTCCATGAATTAATTAATCCAATTAATTAATTTGAGCTTATTAATAAGCAACTCAATTAATTAATTATCCAACACTTGTCAATTAATTAATTGGTAAATCTCATTCTTCTGATTCTCTTTTGTGTGTAGCACATTAGGTTCCCAGTCACGATACCTAACAATGTATTATTATTTTGATTTAATCAAAGTCGATAAATTAAAACACCTCTTTTTAATTTATCACTAATTCACGTTCGTCGTCCCAGATTGACATCTAGCAATGTGTCGGGCAATACATATGACGGAAAATATCACGCGATATGATAAAATCAAACTTGTTCGTTTACCGTGAAGATACATCATTTCGTCATATGATCCGATCAATTACGAGATATGGATATGTGTCAATCTCGTTTATCGATCATTTCTTTTATCCCACTATTAAGTCAATGTAAGTCGAAAACTCCTTTCGATAAACGGGAAATATCACGCGATGTGACAAAATCAAAGTTGTTCGTTTACCGTGAAAATATAATCATTCCGTCATATAATCCGATCAATTACGAGATATGGATATGTGTCAATCTCGTTTATCGATCATTTCTTTTATCACACTATTAAGTCAATATAAGTCGAAAACTCCTTTTCGACTTATGAGTTTATCTTGACCAGGGATTTCATTATCAACTTAACTGGATAAAATGTATATCATAATCTCTTACTATCTACAAGTGATGAATTATCTATCTATCATTCACAACCTTCATATGATTCTTAACACACCCGAACGATGCTGTATTGGCAACATCCAACACCACTAAAATATTACTGTCCTCATATAAGGCACTATGATGACTTTAAGTCAAATGATCAATTCCACTACCGAACGTTAGAGATTAACCACTAAGACTCAGATAGTTATCCATGAGGAATCTCCCAACGAGTCTCCAATGTTTTGTTCTATAACAAAACATCCACGTGTTCAGTCAAGTGTCACCACACTTTAGATTGTAAGATGAGCTACTTACTTCACAAGTAAGAATGTCACGCGTGATGGTCTATCCTTAATAACGATATCCGTATCTTATTATTACTTCGACCACGGACGATTTAAGATTCAATCATCCGTAATTTATATATCACAATCACAACTCCTTGTGATTAACAAATCACCAAGACTTGAATC
>CAIGRP010132260.1:0-16387 GCA_903798385.1 Fraxinus cuspidata
TTATTTTTTAACCACACATTCACTATCAATCTACTGTTCTAAAATGCCTTCTACACAAAAAAATGGGGATCAAACAGACTTATAGTCTCCGTTTGGTTTGGATAAAAATGAGATCTTTAGTAAATTTTGATAGAAATTGGTGAAATAAGTGAATGCAAAGTTGATAAAAGTTTTGGGTCCCTCAAAATTTTTGTTGAAAATGAGTTAAGGTATTCATCTTTTAAAATTCATTTTTTTCACTCATTTTCAATAACATATTTTTTCATTAAAATAATTTTACATGTGATCCATAATTTTTTTCTACTTTTTAAGCTAACATTATTGAAAAAACACTTTTCACAAAATATGTATTCAACCTATAAACTTAATCTCGATTTCGACGGTTTACCTAATAACCCCAAATGACCCCTCGGATGCCAAAATTTCTCACTCATTCATCTTAAAATGTTACGGTACAACTTATTAATCCCACATATTATCTTTAGAATGACTAAAAAGTAACTTTTACCCAAGCCTTGAAAGGTGAAAACGATGTTGCTTTTGTTAAGCCAATAAATTAAATTTTATATTATATACTCGTTACCACACACTATGGTTCCTAATATTTTAGAATAATGCTTCATGTATAGAAGCATTATTCACAGGGCTCGTACAAGCCCCTCACAAAAAGTTTTTATAAAGAACAAATTAGCGATGGCCCCTCCCTTAGTGAGTGGCCTGTACAAACCCCGTGAATGATGCTTTTGTACATTATTCAATATTTTAAGATTCAACATGGGCCCTTGATAGTATGGCCCACGATTTTACAAATCAAGATATTTAGAAAGGAGAAGTGACAGAATCCTCGAATATAACTACTTGGGTCCCCGTTCATTTTTCTTTTCCATTTCGGTCTTCATATGATCTCTTTTGGTTCATTCGAGGACAAATGCACAAAAATCGTTCAACTTTCATCAAGTAATTACTTGAAAGACTCTTGGCCCATTCTTTTAAAAGAAAATAAATGTCTATCCATAATCTTAGGTCCTCTTGAAGAATGTAGCGTTTAAGTAGTTATTTGACGAAAAATTGAATGATTTCAGTCTATTTATCCTTAGAAGCACTAAAACAGACGGTTTGAGAATCCAAATGACAGAAAAAATGAATGGGGACCTAACTGCGATAAATAGTAATGTTTTGGGGCTGTCATCTCATTTCTTTATTTAGAATTCCAGAATCCTACGATGCAGAACAGAAGCAGAAATTTAAGTAGACCCCACTCACCCACCCAATAAATCCCATGCAACCTCGTCATCACACGTACCCTTCTTTTGCTTGGCATATTCTATTCAATGCTCATTATTATCACTGATATTATTATCAAAAACCTTCACACTTTTCTAGGCACTTGAACAAGTTGCCGGATCTGATTTTCAAGATCAAATACCGTAGTTGGGTTTTTAATTTTTCAAAAAGAGAAGGAAAATCTTTAAAGAAATGGTTTATACCCTATCAGGTGTGCGTTTGCCTGTGGTGCCATCGGTGAACAAGTTGGGTACGGGATCAAGCTCTCGTGCTGGTTGGAGGAATCTCCATCTCTCCTTTTTCATGAAGAATCAGTCTCATTCATGTACTACAATTGCTTTCTCTTTTTTCCTCCATGTATTCATCTATCTGTATTAGTTCCTATCTTTTGACTTTGCTCTTCGTTTGATTCAATTGGGTCACGCGGAGTTTGTTTTCTGTGTTGTGAATGAATGGTTTGTTTAAAACTGTAATTGATTTTTAGTGATTAAAAGTTAGAGGGAGTCAATTTTAAATTGTACTTTCTTGCTAAGAAGCCTGGAGATGGTATGGAATAAGGCTTAGTTGAGTAGATTAGAGAATATATTAGTGCGTCCAATTTACTTGTGGAGTTTAGTTCAGTTGGACGCCGCAATGGCCTTCTCGGGTTTATTTTTAGTTTCTAAAGCTGAAATAATATTTTAATCGTTTGTGTTCATTCTTGATTTGAAGGAACTGCGATGTTATTTGAGTAGAAGACAAATTAAATGAATGGGGAATAGAATTAAGATTAGCTCACAGCGTGGAAATTTTTTGACATACCAGGAAAAAATGTGAATGAGGTGGATAAACCTATGATTTTAGGACTTGGTAGCAGCTTGTGAGTTCCTCGTTGTTGTCTGCCTTTTTATTTTTAAATTGCTATTGCTTTTCTTTCATTGCCTTGTTTTCTGTTTACGTGAAGAAATAGTTCTCTGCCCTTTCAGACTATAATCTATTTTGTGAAAATAAATTTTTGTACTGGGTATGGGATATCTTTAAAAGATGTAGCTTATCTGGTTCTTGTTTGTAGGGAAGATGTTTGCTGGAAAGTCTTCTTATGATTCTGGATCTCAATCTTCTACTGCAACTGCATCGGAGAAGGCCCTTATTCCTGGCACCCAGAGTGATGGGTCCTCATCAGAGGAGTTAAACGTTTCTGAGATAGTTTCAGAAGATCCCCAGGCACGTGAGCATGAAACCCACTCCCTTACTTATGCCCCCCGCATCCCACCCACACACACACACACACACACTTAACATATCCACGTAGTGAGAAACAAACTCTAGATCTCATTATAAAGGGCAAAGTGTATGACATACTAATGAAGTTGCTTCATCAGTTGGAAGCATGTTATTAATGAGAATATCCGTTACAGTTCTCGTTGTCACCCCTCAAGGAGAGGAGGTGGATATGTTTTTACCTGTGCTGCTAAATTCTGATTTCATGCTGACCTCAAATTACGTTAATTATCTTTTTCTAGTGCATCTTTCGATTAAAAACTTATGTACATTTCTCCATTAGGCTCCTTTAAAACCTGAAACTCACTATTTGGAATATGAATAATCAATTGACTTTTTCTCTTACACTGTATTATAATATTATTATGCTATATCATATGCACGATATAGGAAACTTGTATGAGATTTGGAGTTATGCCTAAATTTGATGGATAAAAGGTAGGAATTTTTCAAAAATTTATTGTCCTCAAAGATTAAACTGAGGAGACTTAGTGCATGTATGGGAGTGCTTATAAGGAGCTTTTAAGCACTCACAAACATGTTATAAGGTTCATGGATGAAATAATTTGTAAATATGATCTGTAGAAACTTTATTATTGCACCAAGTATTAGATAAAACACTTACTGGGTTGGTCTGTTGTAATTGACTAATTGGAGAAACTGCCAGAAGAAAAACATGCTGCAATAATTTAACTGCATGGAGGGTTTTATAGCCAATGGTTTATGGAACTCTGTGGGTCCTCTTAACATGCTCCAAATGGTAGGTGGGATAATTTAATTTTGCTACTATTTTTTGCTGCTTACAAAGTTGATGATCATTTTTCCAATTAGGAAGGCCAGATGAAGCAGAAAACACATATAGAGAGAAGAGGAGATGGAAAAAACTTGAGAATAAGAGTAGAAAATATTATTGTTTTCAGGAAACATGGCACATCATTTGACCAGTTTCTGTAGAGATTTTTGTTGGGATTTAAATGGAGTTAAATGACATTAACTTAAAATTAGAGAAATTTTAGTCTTTTTGTATCATTCTAGATGTCCTGGAAGAACTATAAGTACACGAAAAGTTGATTTGTTGATTGTGATGCTACCTAAATCTATCATTCTGGAGAAAGGAAGGGGGGCACTGGTCCTTAAAACTCAAATCAAAATATATCTAGATCTGTTGTGTAGATTCTCACAGTTGTAATAAAGCCTTTAAAAGGACTTCCCTATACATCAGAATGGTTTCTCCATGGTAGTGGGATCTATTCATAGACTTTACTGAACTATGCATGTTGAACCCTTGACACGGGGGGTATTTTCTGAACTTCAAATTTGGGGAGATAGGCTGAAATATCATTTGACATGGCTTGAAGTTTTTTTTATCTCCAGGTCACCATAGAAATTTTAGTAGTTTAAGATTATGTTTATTGGAGTGGAATTTAAGATTTAGTTGGAACAGTATTGTTTTCGGAGTCCATAAACTCATGTCTACCTCAATCTTGACATCTTTTCTTCCTTTGCCTCTCTGTGATTTCCAGTCCCCTAATTTTCTCATTTCTTTTTTCTAGGAATGAACTTAGATTTGATTACTTATCCGGTGCTGTTGTGTTTAAATATATAACTATATATCGGAATTGTTGAGTATGATAAGAATTTTTTCAATTTACTTCTTAAGGACATATGTGCCTTCTCAAAACGAAGTAATTTTTCATGATTTTGCTGACAAATATAATCTACATTTCCTACGAAAGAGCCCTAGATCTGCCTGTTTATATGCTTTTGCATTATATGGTAGGAAAGGGAATTTTATTTCTTTCATGTAAAAAGAATCAAATAGAAGAGAGCCTAAAGATGTCCTAATATTTAACTAAAGCTAAACAAGGAGACACTCCTGGAGTAAATACCCGCATCCTATCTGTTATGATCTGCTTAAATAAAAATGACTTTGAATGCTGTCTTTTATAACAACTATATCTTCCCTCCACTGATCTTCTTTATGCACGAATGTTATCTGTAGATATCAGGTGATGTACAAAGTTTAAAAGTGGAACATGAAGGCAAGCTTGAAGATCAAGGAAATTTTGTTGAGCAGAGTAGCAGTTTTAGTGAAACCATCAGAGAGGAAGATTCTGCATCTTCACCACTACTAGGAGACGTTGAAGCAAAAGCTGAAGGAACTTCAGACACATCGTATATGTCTATAAGTACCGAATCAGATAGGGTCAGAAAGAGGGTTATCACTCCACCTGGAATTGGTCAAAGGATATATGAGATAGATCCACTTTTGGCCAATCACCGTGATCATCTTGATTACAGGTGAGACTTCTGTTCAACATGTTTTAATTTGAACCAATGTGTATGATTGAATTAAAACTTTTTAAGGTTCATAATCTAGTTTAAACTTTTGAAGTTTGGACCTACGTGTAATGGTGTTTTGTGAGATGATCTCAGAGTTTGAAACTTAAAAACGTCCCCTATTACATTTTCTTGTTTAGTAACAAATTAATTTTATAATTATCATCAATTAGCATATATGTTTCTATAAGTGTTACGCAGTGCCACTCCGGATAGCTGATTCTGGCAGTATATCAATCTGTTTTGTCACTACATATGTTGTTCATTCACAGGTATGGACACTATAAGAAAATGCGTGAAGCAATCGACAAGTACGAGGGCGGGTTAGAAATGTTTTCTCGTGGTTACGAGAAATTTGGTTTTACTCCCAGGTAATATTACATAACTTTCTAAACACTATTGTTTTCTTCCCTTTTTATCCTTAGATGACTTGCACAGAGTTCATCCTAGTTCATAACTGAATGCATACATTTTGTAAAACTGGTTTCTCCTTAAATTGATGATTTGAAATCCTTCCAGAAGTTGATATACAATATTGTTTTTCCAATTGAATATACTTCTTGATTAGATTGATGTTATCACAAGATGTTCCTTCCTACTTAAATCAAACATGTCATACTTAAAACTTAAAAGGGCTGCACCCACCAAGGTGAAGAAATTTATGTTCCAAATCATGTAGCCAGGGTTTTAAATATCATTAATTCTTCTTAGATTCAAGGGCTTGACAAATCTTATGATTGTGTGTTTTGAGTTTTTTATGGGAAAGGCTCAAATGTTGGTATTACACCATTATGAATTGTGTGAAGTGCCTGTGTTTTTGTTCATTTAGCATTGAAATTCATAGATGTTTGTTACTTCAAGGTCTGGACAGATCTTTGTACTGTTATATCTTCTTAGAAGAAAGTTAACATTTTCAGAGTTATCTGTGAGTGGTAGTTAATAGGTATTTCTATATTAACGTTATCTATATTTCTATTGTCAGTGCGACTGGTATAACTTACAGGGAATGGGCACCTGGTGCCAAGGTTAGTACCATTAATTTCTTTAACTGTGAGCAGTTTTTTCTTCCTCGATATAATACCATGCTTCTCAAATAGTTTTTTCAACAATTATTCTTGGACTTCTGTATCTCACACTGATAGCAGCAATACTTTTCGATCCATCCAGATCATGTCCTTCAGTGTCTTATGGAAAAGAAGAAATAGCAAGCAAATTACTTTGTATCTGGCTAGAAGTTCTCTTTATATAAACTGTTTCTTGTTCTCTTTGAATCTCGTTTAATGCACACTGTTGAATTTTCCTCCTTAGTCTAGTTTGTCTTACTATTGGTTTAATTTGGTTGGTTGCTTCTAGTTTGATGTACTGGAAACATTTTAGGAGAGGGGGTGTTTCAATGAGTTTGGTGAAATCTTACTAGATTACTTATCTAAACAATTCTGTTTGGATGCATACAGTGTATTTTAGTTACTAGTTTACATATTGCTCACGTTTTGTCTTGCGTGGTTTGTTTCCTCCTCTCTCTTTATGTTCGCATGAACTATTCTTTTTTTTTCCTTCTTCTTCTTATGAATTGGTGTAGTTGAATTGTTACAACAATATTGACAAATGTTATAGGTAAAATTGCAGGCAGAGGTCCCCAAACTTTGATGTTTGTTGCACTTTGGTCTCCAATCTTCGAAGTGTACTATTTACATCCCCAATCTTTCATTTTAGTATCACTTAGGTCCCCATTTGACAATTTTACTCGTCGCTAATTAAAACGATAAAATTTTATTCAAAAAAGGGCATTTCCCCTCTCTTTAACTAAAAAAAAAACAAAAAATAAGAATAAAAAAAAATGGGAATCTTTCTTCTCCATGCGACCCCAAACCAATCCACTTCATGTCCACACAACTATTTCATATCACCGCCAATCACGTTGACATGGGCTTGGATAGGAAGAAGATTCTTATTTTATATTCTTGGTTTTTATTTAATTTTTTGTTTATTTGAAGATAATGATAAAACTGTCATTTTAATAAAAGTTTAGCTTAAGTGCTACTAAAATGAAAGATTGAGGACCTAAATGCTCCGTTTAGTAGAATGGGGACCAAGATGCAACACAATTCCAAGTTTGGCGGAACTCCGCTGCTATGTTCCCAATTTTATATGGTAACTAGTTTTATGAACATATAATATATTCTTAGTTCTCTTTTCTATTCATTTCGCAGTGGGCGACACTTATTGGAGATTTCAACAACTGGAATCCTAATGCTGATGTCATGACTCGTGTAAGCGTTATCTTTTCATTATTGGAACATCCTCTATATATATATTATCCATTGAACTTGTCAATAAATGCTGAAGTTGATTTCCTGTTGTGCAAGAATAATTTATAATGTTATTTACGAAGTAACAAGTTTACCTCAAGTTATACCTCATTTCAAATAATCTTGAGGTAAACTACATGAGTTCTTTTTCACCTGCTCTTTCAATCCAACACTACATCTATTTAACATCCTACAAAATCATATTTTGTGCAACCACATCGTGCCATGTTACCTCTTTATTCTATCACGATCATTGGGATCTTGGGGGGTCAACTACATCAATTATTTTCTGCTACTTTTTTAAATCTAGTGCTATATTTATTATGATGTCCCACAAAATCTAATCTTGGGAAACCAGCCAACCACATCGTCAGACATTTGAGTCTTTGTGATTTAACGAACTGGTTCCATCGTCAGCCGACTATAACCTCATGTCTCATGTTATCCATTTTGGTATGGTCAGACATCTTTGTTAACATACCCATTTTTCTTACGTTAATCCTTGAACTCTTTGTGCTTTAACGAACATATAGTTTGTCTAATAACGGTTCTTTAGAACTTTCCTTTTAGTTTGATCGGTAACTCAAAATCACATAACATCTTCAGAGCACTAATTCATTTGGCCCATCCCATGCTAATGCGTTACTTCCTCTTTGAGTCCTCCAATAAAAATAATAATTGATTCTCTATACCTGAAGTAATCTTGCTTTGGGACATGGTCCTCTATTCTAGCTCTACTATCCTTTTTGTTCCTACTACGTCTAGGAGATTCTATGTTTTTTGTCTATGATAAAATGTCATTCTATGTATTCCATTTTACTTCCACTTAACCTAAAATCTTTATATTCCGAAGCGAATGTGCAAGTTTCTGACTTAAGTTCTTCTTCTCCTAGTTTAATAAACTAAAACTATATTAGCAACGAATAACATACACTAATGGACATTATTTTGACTTCACCTGTAACTCATCCATGACGAGCAAAAAGAAATATTTTCTATATTCGGTAGTCTATATTCTTTAGTCACATTGATTTTCTCTATTCTGTTTAGTGTCTAAAAAATGGCACTAATTTTGGTTGGTTATATTGCTTTGCTATCTCTATTATCCATATTATCATATGATTGACTGACCAATTGTTTGAGCAGAATGAATTTGGAGTCTGGGAGATCTTTTTGCCGAACAATGCAGATGGTTCTCCTCCTATCCCCCATGGTTCCCGTGTGAAGGTAAAACTTGTAGATGGGATAGAGCAGAGGATCATGAATTTTAGTTATTTCACTGTCCTCTTGAAATGGTGCTTCACCTAATTTTTCTTATCAATTCAATTGAACAAATAATAGTTTGTTAGAAACTTCAGCTAATGGAGAATCCCTATCTTACCATTGCACACCTTTCTGAATTCTTCCCTCTGTCAAAATTTACTAGTGAAGATAAATTTACCGATAAGACAGGCTGGACTGGTTTGCTACTGCCTCTGCAATGCATCAGTGCAAGTTGCTTTGACTTTATACAATTTTCCGTGAAAAAGCTTCCATTACAGGGTGGAGCAATTATTGTACTTCTACTCATATATGCTCTTCTTCACTAAATTTCTCATCGTCTTGAACCTTCAACAAATTCAACATCTTGCTAGCTTAGTTATTCATCATCTAGTTTCAGGGTGTAGATCAGTTACAAATAATTTCCGACTTTGATTCTTCTGGAGATGTCTCAAAATATTTGCTACATTTTTAGTAAATTTATTCTCTTCATACTTCTGTTAAAAAAATAATGACCCGATACATGCTTAGGCGTAAAAAGGGAAAGTATAGAATGGAAAATACACATTTTCTACACTTTTCAGAATTATTTGTACCAAGTTATAATTGACCATACTTGAGAAGGAAGAGATATTTTATACTGCATCTTGTGAAGAGATTTTATAATTTTGTGCTTGGCTGTCTACATATGTTCAGATGCACAAGGTCAAAGATTTGTAGTGGGATCTTTGTTATCTAAGTTTACTGAAAGGTTATTGGTTTGTATACAATTCTCGTACTACTACTCATATACATGCCTGACGAAATTTCTAAGCCTGTCTCAAAATAGTACCGTTCTCTGGAGAATTTATTCTCTTCTTACTCTTCTTAAACAAATCATGTCGCGACACATGCTTAGATGTAAAAATCGGAAAGGATAGCGAGGAAAATACACATTTTCTACTCTTTCCTAAAGAATTATTTCTGCCACGTCAAAATGGAGCGTACTTGATAGGGAAGA
This sequence comes from Fraxinus cuspidata, assembly GCA_903798385.1. Lineage (NCBI taxonomy): Eukaryota > Viridiplantae > Streptophyta > Magnoliopsida > Lamiales > Oleaceae > Fraxinus > Fraxinus cuspidata. The sequence continues at coordinate 9,454 of CAIGRP010132260.1, forward strand.
GCTATTTTATACTGCATCTTGTGAGTTGTTATGAATTTTTATGATTTGTACGTGTCTCTGTCTGTCTACATATGTTCAGATGCATGAGATCAAAGATCTTCCCTTGGATACTTGTTATCAAGCTTTCTGCAAGGTTATTGGTGTGTATACAAAGTCCTTGAAGCTTTTGATTGTATGAATATCTGTGCATTTATAATGCAGATTCGCATGGATACTCCATCTGGCATTAAAGATTCTATTCCAGCTTGGATCAAATTCTCCGTACAGGCTCCTGGTGAAATTCCATACAATGGAATATATTATGATCCTCCAGAAGAGGTATTGCAATCTACTACACCTGTTATTTGTGTGCCACACAGCGAGATTTAGTATTGAAAATGGTGACCATTGGATGATCTGGGACAAGGAAATGACCATATTGTGACTTTCCAGTGTCAAAAAGTTTTAAGCAAAATTTTCAAAAAGAAAAATTTCTTTACCTATTGGCAGCTTTATCAGATTTTATGCACTGGACTTTGATCCACGAAATAATTCTGTAGGTTCATTACATGTGAATTTGCAAGTTTAGAAGATAAATCTTTAAGAGTATCCCCATTCTTGAAAGGTTATATGTTGCTTTCTTCAATCAGCCTCTGGTGCTGGTATAGATATTATTTTATAATCCTCCTCAATTCCTTTTAGGCTAATGATGTTTTTTTTCAGGAGAAGTATGTTTTCAAACATAGTCGGCCTGAGAAACCAAAATCACTCAGGATATACGAGTCTCACGTTGGAATGAGTAGCACGGTGTGCATCTCTACTCTCTCATGTAATGAATAAACTTATGTGCTTTTATTTATCTGCATTTTCCTTGACTCAGCATATTTTTTAATGATCCATTGGAACTTGCATTTATTAATAGCCGTTAACTTAAGATGAATGTTAAATTTTCACCCTTGATAACCTTTTACCATTTTGGAAAGACTTTTGAACTTGATGTCATTTGAGTGCACATTTTACCGTCATTGAGCAATATTTGGAGACTTGAGAACTCAAAGCAAGAATTTATGGTTTCTTAAAAACTAGAAGCCAGAAACCAGAAGCAACTACTAGGGCTTCTCTGTGTATTTTCTCAGCAGACAATACAATACAAATGCAACATAAAAATATGTGGAGTGAAAGCAGTTTAAGAATGTGATCCTTACAGCTGCTACTAACTGCTTGTCAACCATAAATGTAAAGGTGACGATGCCCTATGCGAGCTAGCATGCTACCTCATCCCCCTCTCTTTTCTCTCACGTGTCTGCATTGACAATTTGGTGACTTCTTCATCCATCTAGTTTGGCTACCTTCCGTTGTGAAAGACATTCTAGTACAGTGTAAAGTTGTCATGTTCTACTCCTATAGCCAGTTGATTTTATATGGAAACTTAAAGGTTTTTATTATTGCCAAATAATCAATAAATTTGGCAAGTGCTTTCTATAACTTTCTTTAAAGATTGCTTCAGGTTGAAAAGCTATTGCTAACTTCCCCAATCTTATAGATGATGTCTAACTTATGTTGATAAGTTTTGGCTTCATTCTATGGTGCTTCCTCCCTGTTTGTGTTGATGTGACAGTTGTTGGCTGCACATTAACGTCACCTGGTTCTTATTTTCTTGAACTTGAATGTAGGAGCCTATTATCAATACATATGCCAATTTTAGAGACGAAGTGCTTCCTCGTATCAAAAAGCTAGGTTATAATGCTGTTCAGATAATGGCAATTCAAGAGCATTCATATTATGCCAGCTTTGGGTAATCCATTTCACCTTAATTATTACACTTAACTACTTCCACTGTCATTTTTCAATGTAGTAAATGTAAACTTGGAATTTCCTCTTTTTCCCCTCTTTTAACAAGACTTTATGTCTATTGATTTGTGTTCATCAGTTACCATGTGACAAATTTCTTTGCGCCAAGCAGCCGTTTTGGGACTCCTGATGATCTTAAGTCTTTGATAGATAGAGCTCATGAGTTGGATCTGGTTGTTCTCATGGATATTGTGCACAGGTAATAATTGAATTTCATTGACAAAATCAACTTAAGTGGATTTTGTGATACAATGGAAACTGTTTACTTCTTCCTATTAGTATCATATTTTCTATGGGTTTTAGATCATCAAAATATTAATAGACAGGCTAATTTGAATTTTATACTTAATGAACGTGAATTTCGACTCCAAATTTTTACTAGCACTACGTAGATTATACTGTTAATTTCCAAACATGTGCAAGAGCTTATGGGGGAGCTGCAGCCGGAGAATGATTGTCTTTTTTGTTGTCCCCCTCCCTTTTATCTGGCTAAGGAAAATTATCATTAATATAAAGCAGAAATTATGTCATCCTCAAGCTATTCTTTTGAACTCTGTCTATTTGTGTTGGAGCTCAGATTAATTTCATAGATTATTCTGGATCCTGTAAGTTTGACGTGTGGAAGATTTGCAAAATATTATGTTATAGATTGGCAAAAGACTTTCAAAATCTCAAGGAAAAGATCTAGTTAGAGAGATCAGATTAGTCAGGAAGGAAAAATGATCTGGGTAAGGCCGAAAATGCTCCATGCCTCAATCTGGTCGAAGTCTTCATGGTGGAAGAGCAGTGTGGGCTTCAGGAGGTTTTGATTAAAAAAATACATGGGGAATGATTGTTTTGTGGAATTTCAATTTGGGTCTAAGAGCTTCATTGTTATGCTTCCAGCTTTGGTTAAAAAATTTAATGGTTAGAGCAGTGGTAGATAATCTTCACAGGGGAGAAATGGTAAATGTGGCATCACTGGCCAGTTTTATGCTTAAAATGCTGGTACATGATTATCCTTACTCCGTAGCTCGAAAGAGGATTTTGGTCTGGTTAAGTGATTCGCTCAAGTGGGAGACAAAAGAAGGTTTTTTCTAAAATTCTCAGAATGTACAGGAGAAATCAGAATTTGGGTATGGCTTTATGTAAGTACAGTTGCTGATATGAAGTCCAAGGAGATTGAGATGGCATATAGAATGAATCTTCTCTCCTTTCGGGATGGGATGGACAGGGAGGAGGATATAGTGCCGGACACAATCTATTTATACTGAACATCCGAGTTTTGATATTACTATGCTCAAATGTATGCTATTCAACTGTGCAGTTAACTTGTACTTTTCTTTTGGTAATATGTATCATTTTTTTTTACATTATTACCTCACCTCAAATGTTTTATATATCAGCCATGCATCAAATAATACTTTGGATGGGCTGAACACGTTTGATGGCACCGATAGCTGTTACTTTCACTCTGGATCCCAGGGTTATCACTGGATATGGGACTCTCGACTTTTTAATTATGGACACTGGGAGGTATGTTCACTTTTGAAAACTAGAACGGACTGAATATATTATTCAATCTTTTACCTTCTTTTGAATATCGTCAAATATAGCAACTACTATGATTTTTTGTTGTAGGTATTAAGGTTTCTGCTCTCTAACGCAAGATGGTGGTTGGATGAGTACAAGTTCGATGGTTTCAGATTTGATGGTGTGACGTCAATGATGTATACTCACCATGGCTTGCAGGTATTTCCATGTTGGTTGGTGAGACTTGGCTTGTACTCTTTATTGGATCAATGTAGTTTATAAATGAGTTGCATTGCATGAACTTACATATATGAAAGCGGTTGTAATTGCCGCGAAATAGGCAAAGCTCCTTGTGCTGTTCCATAAATTTGTTTTAACAGTTTGAAAATAGTTGTCATGTCGAATAGGGAAATGATGGAAGAATGGGCTATCTTCAAGTAATACTTTTCGAAATGTTATTTTGATTATTGAGAAAATTGGATTCTCTGTTACTTGGAGTATAAGATCATCTAAAAAAGACTTTTAAAAAGTGAGATGCTCTTAAAGAGTCAAACCTTAAAATTAGGTTCCAATAGCCTATTTTAGCTTTTGTAAAATAGCGCAAAATTCACTTGCTATTTGTATTTTATCAAGATTGCATTTAATGAAATTGCAAGTTTCAATATTACTCTATTTAAATTATTCATATTATTTTCAATATTTTATCTATTGACATCTGAAAAAAAATATTAATTGAAAAATGAGGGAAAAACAACAAATGAATGTTGCGAAAAGTAAAATGAAGAGCAAAAATAAAGAGTTTGTTGGAGTATATAAAAAATTTACTCTTTAAATTTAAAGATGCTCAATATTACGACCAATATGCTCTTTAAAATAAAGAGCCTCTCGAAAATGTTCTAACAAATAGTTAGCTTTAGTGTATGTTTGGTAAACCTTTTTGTAGATTATAAGTTTTTGGTCCTTCGGTACGTTGATAAAAGCTATGGGTCTTGCGGAATGTGTGACTAAAAATGATCTTTGACCAGCTTACAATCTTGAAAATGCTTTACCAAACATACTCATGTTTTCACCCTTTTTCTTTGTTCATTATCCACCTTAGCCATTAGAAGTTCCATTTACATGTTTTTTAACTTTTTCCAATGTGAAAACTACATTTCTTCCTAAGCGACCTTATGTTTTAATGACATTAAAATTACAAAGTTTTCTTCTTCAAAAAATTGTATGAATGTGTGTGTTGGATAAATTCCTCTTTTGTTGCATGTATTATTTATTAGTTGTCAGTTAAATTTTATTCCCTGTATTGTTCAATTTCCAAACATTTGATTGTTAGAAAGCTGTAAGCGTGCTTTATGCATATTAAACATGTCATACGGGAAACTCTAAGTATGACTAAATTAATGAAGTATATCGAGGCCATAAAAAATATAGGTTTCTATGAATAAATCATCAATAGTTTTAGCATTTCTTGGTTTTGACATCATGACAATATCATTAAAGAAATTTGTGGTTGTGTATAGTCTCTTTTGATATCCTGCGTATATCCTATCACAAATGTTTTTATTGGTAATAGGTTGCATTTACTGGAAACTACAATGAGTACTTTGGATTTGCAACGGATGTTGATGCTGTAGTTTATTTGATGCTGGTCAACGACCTCATTCACGGGCTCTTCCCTGAAGCTATAACCATTGGTGAAGATGTAAGTCTATCAATATCATTTGGCAGCTATAAATATGATTTGATGTTTGTTTTATTGATTTATTTATTTTATACTGGGGTGGAGAAATATTAGAAGGAATTTGACATTATTTCTTTTCCCTTGTTAGATTTCATAGTGATGGAGAAAAGAAAATTGAAGGACGCAAAATACTTTTTTCCTTGTGTAACGTCTCGGGCCTCGTGTCCAAGCTGTTATATCATATGTATTGTCCACTTTATGAGGGTATCTACCCTTTTATCCTTCAAGGCTTTCTGCGTCTCCTAAGATTCGAATCTAAGACGTCCGTCATACGAGAGATTTAAGTTGAATCCTGGTATCGATTGGGCCCAATTCCACTTGATTTTTAAAGTTTATGTTAAAAATTTTTAAAATATGTATCAGCACTTAGCACCCATTCCATTTGATTTTATTCCCTCCATTTACTTTTTCTTCCCTTCTAGCCAGTAAACCATTTGATTTTGACCTCTTGTTGATATACATATCTAAATAAGTTTGAACGCTCGAGTTGTCTGGCACACACTAGCATTTATCAGACACACTGAACATATTTAAATAGTAGGGCGGGGTATGAAGAAAATTGCCTAGGCAGATAATCATAACACAGGTAGTCAAATCATATATGTGTAAAGAAAATATTGAAAATGAAATACCAATGCCAATAAAGAAAGGTCAATAAGTTCGGAACAAGCTGTTCACATCTTATGGAAATATGATTCCTCAGTTAAATCTTCTTTCAGGACTTGGGGAAAAGATTAGGTGTTCGGAATCTATTAAGGGGATGGAGGGCTCACATTGTATGTCTACAAGAAACAAAGTTGGAGGTCGTTTCGAGGGCTGTTGTGTGCAGCCTATGGGGGGGGCGTGGGGTATTAGTTTGCAAGATCATCAGGGGTTTCAAGAGGAGGGTTTCAAGAGGAGTGCTAGTAATGTGGGACACTTGAGTTTTTGATATGGAGGAGGTTAGTGAAGGGCTATTTTCTCTATCGCTTTCGTTTAGAAATATTTGGGATAGCTTCCATTGGATGTTTATATGAGTTTATGGGCCTAATGTAGATGAGAGTAGAGGTGGAATGTGGGATGAATTGGCTGAGATGATGAATTGGTGGAACCTCCCAAAGTGTAATGGAGGAGATTTTAATGTGGTTTGGTTTCCTACTGAGAGATCTAGTGGGAGGAGATTAACAGGGGCTATGGAGGATTTTTTAGATTTTACGAAGGAGAACATGTTGGTGGACTTGCCTTTGATTGGGGGAGACTTTACTTAGTCATCTAACCTAGACCAACGTGTCCTATCCCGAATAGATCGTTTTTGTTATGTGTGGAGTGGGAAGCTAAGTACCCAGAGGTCACGCAGAGGAGGTTGTATTCGAATAATTTCCCAATTTCGTTATCTGGGAATGTAAGACGCAGTGGAAGAAGACCTTTTAGGTTTGACATGATGTGGCTGAAAATAGTTAGGGAATAAGTTCGGAATTGGTGGGCATCCTATGACTTTAGAGGGTCTCCTAGTTATGCGTAAGATCGGAAATTGAAGGCCTTGAAAAAGGACCTTAAGAGGTGGAATGAGGAGGTGGTGGAAGATGTTACCTATCGCAAAAATCAATGCCTATCATATAGAAGAGTTGGATAGGAGGGAGGAAAGTCGAGGACTGGTAGGGGATGATAGGGCGAGACATGAAGAATTAAGGGAAGAGATGGAGAGTTTTGGTGGAAATGGAGGAGATTGCTGGCGTTAGAAATCTAGGGCCAAGTGATTGAAAGAAGGGGACAGATGTACCCAATTTTTCTATAAGGTAGATAATTCCATTAAGCGCAACAATTCTATCGCTATGTTGGAGGTAGATGGTGTTACTTATGAGGATCCACAAGATA
>CAIGRP010132265.1:0-16872 GCA_903798385.1 Fraxinus cuspidata
TACCCACGACCACCCTCACCAGACTGCACAAAATCACCACCACATACCACAACAACGTAAAACCACCATAAATCATCGACGGCACCACCTCAAATACCACTACAAAATCGCCACAAACCACCGCAAAACAACAAAAAATCTGTGCAGGTTCGCCACTGTAGCGGTACTCGGAACACGTGCGACGAACCTATCGCTACGCATAAGGGCGCTCAGTTCATCGTTGTGCAGCAACGTACTAAGCATAGTCGCTAAGATTAGCGGTGCTCAAGGCATCGCGGCTCAGATCAATGACGCTCTGAGGGCCGCTGCAATCGGAGTAGCTACAACCATCTCAAAATCTACCTCAAAACCAACCAACAACAATCACAGAGAATCTCCATCTCCATATCCACCACACTACCCCACAACCACCACCCAACAAAAAAAACCTCAAACTCACAACCGCTACCACCTCAAATCGACAAAGAACGGACTAGAGATCTTGGAAGTGGGTGCCACCACTGGTGAAAAAGAAAAAGATGTAGAGCGGAAAAGAAGTCATCGGTGATAAGATATAAATGAGAATTATTTTAGGGTTTGGGTAGTGAATGTGAGGGTGGCGTGGTTGGAATGGGTAGATTTTATAATATTATTATTAATATAAATAATTATATTATTACCTGATTTGTGTATAATTAAACCTCATTCCTGATTTTAGAATAGTGATATTTGAAAACAGGGTAGGGTGTAATTTCCACGTTTTCGGCGTGTAAAGAGATAAAGCCTATTAAGTGTTATATGGGCTTCCAGTCCATGACGAATCTAATGGCCCAATCCATTATAAGGTTTAATTGTGGTCAACAATTGTAGCTATATACATTCTAGTCAACGTTAAACGTGCGTTGCACGTTATTATGAAATGTTTTGTAAGTGTTGCAAATATACTACCTCTTTGATCCACATTCTCGTTTTAATTTCCATTTTTACTCATTTTCAACCAAACATTTTTCAATAAAATAATATTTTTCATCACATCAATAACTTTTCATTCTTTTTCAACCACATATTCATCATCACATCACATCAAAAAAATGCACTCTCTCCTAAAAAAGTTCATCAAACACACTCATAATATCTGAATATACGTGAATGTTAATTAATTTAGAATTAATACTAGAGAATATATAAGTGACAATGAATATTAATTCATTTATTTAATTTTCAATTAAGTAAAACTGGATACTAATTAGTATACATAGACGTAAATAATGAAATACATTCTTAAATGTTAACTTATAATTAGAATTAGTAAATACATAAATGAAGATGAGTGTTAATTAAATGAATGTGAATATTAATTAATTGAGAATTAATAATAGAAAATTCATACATTAATGAAAGCACACAACTGAAATGAATCTGTCAAATATATATGTACATTGATGGTAACTAAGTGATTAAATAAATTTAATACATATTAAAAACGAAAACTAAGGTATTATTAAAATAATTGAAATATAGTATAGCTAAGATTGTCAAAAAAATAATTCTCACTTAATGTGATATTTAATATATTATAAATGAAAATAACATGGGCTACTGTAAGAGAATTGTGGCTGAAAAATTAGAGAAAACGATACGATCGAGGCTGCCGTTGTGGGGAAAAAGAGGGAGAGAAAAGGGATAAAAGGTTTTTGCTTTCAATATTATTTAGTTGTGATTCACACCCTATTTTCTCTACGCAATACAAATTGAGGGCTTCTCTAAGGATGTATTTGATTAAAAATTCCAGTTTTCCATCAAAATTCATATTTTTGAGTGTTTAATTACTATTTTTTTTCATTGAAAATATTTTGCAATTTTTGAATAGCTTTCCTTGTTCTTAAGGAAAATATTTTCTTTAGTGGGGAGTAAGTTTTTGTTTTCCTCAAAATAAGGAAAATATTTTCTTTTTAGTAGATATTTTTCACGTCAATCAATGACACTTTAAATGTTATATTTTGGATACTCTAGATGTGTAGTATTCAAAGTAGGTATCTCACATGTTTAGTCAAATTGGTGATTTGTGGTGAGATTAATTTTTGTCTTGGAGATTAATTATTGTTGTATTCTCAATTTGTTGAGAACTCAAGCTTTAGGCATAAACTTGAACGTTGTAATCTCGATTTATTACAATGGATTTTAGCCGGAATTGTCTTGTGATTTTTTTTCCTCTCATTGGAGGGTTTTTTCCACATAAAAATCGATATTTTTTTCTCTTACATTACTTTGATCTTTTACTCGCATATTTAATCACACTAATTAATTGTTTAGGTTATTAAATTTCTTCTTGCAAGAAGTAATTGCCCAACATTGAGAAGAATGTGTCATCGTGTAGTGACAATCGTAGGACTTGTTCTTTTGTACTTGTTGTAGAGTCCTCAAACAATTCACTAAATGAATAAAATATCCAAATTATAAAATTTGGAACAATTATAACTACGTTGTATTTAACAACTTACGCTTTAGGTCTAGACATTCGATTAATAGAGAACAGTTCAATTTTTCGGATGAACCGGCCAATCAGGTTTGAATTTTTTTCATAACAATGGGTTTTACTTTATATATTTTCTCAAGAATAACAAGAAGAAATTAATACGTCTATATATAAAAAAAAATAAACTCAAAAAAGTGAATACAAATGTACCTTGCCCTTTCTTCTACCAATACGACTTGAAGAGTGGGCCTAGTGAACGCCCGATTGGTTCTCAAAAGCCCAGAGAAATTCGGCCATCGAATTTCTTGAGAAAAATTGATAACTAAAAATCAATTATGTGTTTTGTGAAATACCAATTAAAACATTAACTTTTTAAGAAAGTAATGTTACTGATCATCACTATTTTAATCATCAGTCTAGATGACAATTATATGACATTAAATAATATATACATTTAAATGTAATGCCACATGATTCATTTAATTGAATATATAAAGCGTAGTCACCTAAACTGATTATTTAGGCGATAGATAGCATTATTCTCTTTAAAATGGTTGAAAAAGCAACCATTTAGATTTCTTTTTCTTTCTTCGTCTCTATACATATTTTCCTCCCTGTCTCTTTGATATAGAAAGTTACGAAAATTGAGAAATTTTCCATATGGGACTTCAAGTATATAAAAGGATGGAGGCAAATTCTTTTAATTAAATTGATATTCTTTCAATGGCAAGAATGGATGGAATCATCCATAAGGACTTTTGCACACGAAATTTATAGGTTTGGGGGATCAGTGCAAAGAATAGAAAGTTATGACCATTAAGTATCATATGTTAGGGACCATTAATGACAATTTCTTCTTGCCCAAAATATGTCACATTCTCGATAAAATATTCAGTAAGAGAGGGTTTGACAAAAAAATTTGATCAAAATTGATAAAATTTAGGGATCTCATTAAATATGTAATTAAAATTTATCGCTAATTTTATCCTCAGGTTTTTCAAAAATATAAAACTTTCCCTTCTTTTTCTCTATAGTTGATTAATAATACAAATCCACTCTAATTACAAATCAGATGCATACCATTATGCATTGAACCAATCCTCTAATCTACGTGGCCACTCGTTGTTATGACACAATCACATTTTATTCTAATTAGAGAATCAATTTCATTAGCAAAAATGTAAATATATTAATTTGCTTATAAACTGGCTATCCAGACATGTAAATGGTTAGATGTCGAATAAATGATAAAATAAATATAAAATTTGATGCGAATCAGCTAGTTTCAATTGCCAACCTTCCACTTGTGAACGTAAATTAGCTAGTTTTTAGATGATTTAAACGAGTTTTAGAATTTCAAATTTTAACTTATATTAAAAATTAGATTTTTAGCAGATTTTGATAGAAATTATGAAATTATGTGATGAAAAATTGGTAAAATTGTGAATCCGGTGAACTCTGTGGCTAAAAATGGAATTTTAAAAAATCGGTGCCAAAAATGAACTAAAAATAAATATAACATCTTTCAAACTATTTAGGTACACACCATGTAAGTATCGTATTGTGATATAGGAGGTCTTCAAGAAGCAACCATGCATGCGAAAGTAGGTGCTAAAGAGAAAATTCGAATCCGAGTAAAAAATTCTAGTTCAAAACTTCAAATCTTTCGACAATCGAATTACAAAAATTGTGCACGTTTTAAACATTTGACTACTAAAATAAACTGTATATGTTGGTTTATTAGTGGAGCGTGCTGAACACAATTTTTTTTCAAATTGAACGTTGAAATGTGTAGATATGAAAAAGATCATAAAACGAATGTGACACGTGTACCATCACCATAACATAGGTTTGTCATTTTTTTATTGTGTTGGTCCATGGATGATTGCCAAAAGAATAATGCTATGTAGTTCTTTTATTTACCAAGAAATGGATTTTGACTTTTTATGCATTATTGAAATAACTTATTGAAAAAAAAACAAAAAGTGAACTATATTGATGTGCCGCGCACCATCGCCTGCTCAAGTGTTTACCATTATATAGGTTTTATCTGGGAATATTTTGAACTCGAGTAGGGTTTTTCCCGACAGAAAAAGTTGAATTCTAAAGCTTGTGGAAAATAGCAAATAAATAATATTGTTGAGGTCAAAATCCGCATCGACTCTTCGTCGAACAAAAGCCATTAACTTGTTTGTTCCTTGAACTCGTTTTATTGTATTTAACCATCAAAAAGAGGAAACGATAATATAGTATTTAGAAGCCCGTCGATAATTTGATATAAGTTAATAAAATATGCAGTTGAAAATTTAGATGAAATTGTCGACTTCGACTTCTACTTGACAAATTGGTCACTTGTGTTTATATCAAGCTTTTCTTTTTCCATTATTGAGGTTAGGTTGGTCTCCATAACACTAGGAGACAAATATATGTTGTTAGTCAATTAGTGTAGCTTTCGCTTGAGCTTATAAAATTTTCGTCTTGTACTTGATATTATTAGCGAGGTGACACCTTCCCTTCTTTCTCCAGGATCCTATTTGGATTATACCAAGTATGTCAATATGACTTGGCTGTAAAGTGTTATGTACAATACCAAGTTCAACTAATTAATTGAGAATTGTGAGTTACTTTCTTTGTTTGCTAGGTAATAGTCGAATATAGAAAAATTGGTGAAAACCATGACTTTGAAGGTTTTGTATTTTGATTTTTTCTTTCTTGTTTTCAAATTTGCTATGATTATTGGATGAGAAGTCGCTCTTGACGATCACGACTATATTAACCAATAAATTTGGGAAGGAATTATCGACTAAAAGCGTTCTTCCAATCAAAATTGAATAAAAATTTGTAATCTAGCATTCATAAATGTAATTTTGATACTAATTGTCATCTACGCTGTTCGAATTCTTATCAATCGCTTCATATTATTTCATGAGTAGACGTTATTTGTAAAGAGCCTACCTCTTTTTCTTTCTGCAATATTTTTAAATTGAACACAAATTTTTAAGAGCTAATTTTAATTAAAATAAAATAAGTAGATAATTAGTTCTCGTGAGTTCAACACTTTACTCATCATGATATTACTTATTTTAATGATTCATCCAGTTATGAAATAAAATCGACAACACGTCATATTAAGTTATTTAAAATGACAATAAAATTAAAATTAAGATAGAAACGTGGTGTGATTCTTTCACAATTTTTTTAAAAATAAATTACACAGATTAGTATAATATTCCATCGTTATAATATTCATGTGTATGATCGAATTAAGAGTTTCACTAGCTACACATTTCAACTTTCGATATAAGATAGATGTAAAGTTTTTTAGTCATCTCGATGAAATTTATTAATTATATTATTTAACCAAACTCAATGGACCGTTATCTAGAAGTTCAACGAAGGTTACTAATTGCTTAAAGAATAAATACAACTGCAATAATTGCTTAAAGTATAAATCCAATTGCAATAATATGAATAGGCTGTAGATAAGGTACTGTTTTTGGTGTCCTTTTTGTCACGTAGGAACAAGCACAGTGTCCCGTGATATTGCACCCAACACGACGCTTAACTTGAGTTGGTGGACTCTTTCACTATTATTCCTTCTAATTTGGCTTTTTTTGATAATTTTCGGTATTTATCAATACTATAATAAATCATGTGATTAGGACGTTCAGATAATCAACGCTTTTTATTTAATCGAGTAGCAAGTGAAGTCGAAACTCCCGAAGCTACTATGCAACTCAAATATCTCGTCGTTTCTTAATTGAGATGTTTTCTTTGTCGGAAAAGATTTTTTTTTTTTTTTCGTTTATTTATCAATGGTGATTATTTGGGTCTGGCCCACAGTTAGTTACAATGTGTATATCACAAAATGGAATGGTGACACGTGGCTTAATCTGGATGGGGGGCCTACCTGAGAAGTAAGACATGGAAGCAAATGATCCACTGCTAGTGCGGTCACTTTACATAGCGTGGACGAATAGATCCGTCAAACTTGGCGGATTTGTGGGGCAGCATTTTTGTGCTGACCCGATTCGTTTTCAAGATTGACCCACATTTGACCCATTTGCCCACAACATAGTTGATAGTCCAAATGGTACAAAACTTGTGAAATTACAGTTTTAGTAAAAATTTAACACTCTTTTTTTCGTGAGTTGATTTAATAATATGTTTGAATATTCAAAATTGATTATATTGTTGAAAAAAAGTTGATGCGAAAAGCATATGCAATATTTATTTCAGTAACGTATGATTAAAGAATGCTTTAACAATTAAAATGTCATTTCGTTTATAAAAGATGGTCACATCGAGTTTCCCTTGGTACCCACTAACCAAGGTTAGCTTTCTATGGGCTCGATAATAATTTTTTCTACTGTATATTTTTTTATTCTATAAAGAGACGTACAAATTATCAATTTCAATTACATACAATAGAGTAGAGTATATATGACAAAAATTTCAAACTTGTAAACTACTTAAAGCTCACATCACGTTCAAGAACATTTTAGATTTCAATTTCACGAGTACCATTTTTTAATTCAAGATCTTATTTTTTTTAGTGGTTACCTCGAGCAATTCAAATGGAACAAAATAAGCGTGGAAATGTTGTTGAGATTCGAGAGTTGTCGAATATGATATATGTACTTTAGATAATTTTCTGAACATGCTCTATGTATTTTGAAATTTTGAATTATTATATGACACGTGTATATACACCAAATTAGCCAATAGAAAAGCTTCACGTCAAGAGGCAGCCACGTAGGGAAAATGAATCCGACCGCCAACTTTAGATTAAACGTGAGCTAGTAGCACTTTGCTTCTTTAGGTAAAGGGGAGAATAAAAAGTTTCCCAAGAATTTTATTTCTTTTGTTTTTTTTTCATATTGGATTTTTGATAAATAAGATATGATGGGGCTAGAAAATACTTAATCCGACATTCGAGAATATTTCGAGTTTACTTATGGCTCACAAAATCTAGTCGAAGAATTTGAGACACACCTAATCCAATTAAGGAACGCGTGACTTGAGATTTAACATCACGATTTCTCTCACTTTGAAAGTTGAAAATCTACATCAATGATCCTTTAAAGATTAGATAGAGCATCATTGAAAGCTGACAATTCATTTTTCAACTTCACTCCCAATTTCACCAAGATTGCGGATCTTTATACAATTAATCTCAAATCCCATTAATCTCAATATCTACCCGATAAACCCTATACTTTCTAAAGTCCCATAAATTATCCGATCAATTTCAATGTTATTCAACCAACCTCATCGCTTTCAATGACGGTCTAGTCTGCTCAATCAACCTTAATCATATACAAGTGACGCTTAGACCATACTAGGTAAACGTAAGTCATCATCATCTTCATTCTTATGTGGGAAAATTCACACTCAACTTCTATTTATCTTTCAATTCACATCACTTCGTTTACTGACTTAAGTATCAAAATGTCGTGACTTGTGTGAACAGGAGTATCCATCAAGCATAGTGAAATTAGTTAAAAGAGTTAAATACTACACTAGATAATGTTTATCTTAAATGAATGTCAACCATTAATGGGGAAATATGTAGTAAGATTTTCAAGGTCAAGAAAATATAATTATAAGATGCGTGGCATTATAATCTTAACTATAACAAATTACATATACTAAAATACTTCAATATAATTCTAATTACATCAATTTTCGTAGTGTACCTCCACTATATTATGTGGAGGTACACTATATTATAGTATACCTCCACTAGAATATGCATTTACTTTGACATTAATATAATGGTGCTGCCCAAGATACAAATTACAAGAAAGGGAGAAAGATTGATGCAAAAATGCTCTTTATTTTTCATTCCAAAAAAGAACAAAAGTGAACATGTAACGTATTATCTGTATTGTATCATATATAACGACAACGATTTGTTGTTTGGTAGATTATCTTCAAATAGAATTAGATTATTTAAATACTTACTCGAGATTCGTTTACTAGTTCTAATCACACTTGCACATGAACTAATTAAATAGGTAAATAAATAATTTTTCTCACTCTTATTTAAAAGTATCAAATAAGCCACACCCAAATGTAGAAGACAACTTACTTAGACTCTATCCATGCATGATCGACCATTTTTTAACGTTCGAGGATTTTTTAATCGTGGAAGGATCGACTTGTTTTGGTCCAGACACGTCCATTTAACCAACCTACTTAAAAGCAACTTTATTTCTTTTTATGCTTACTCAAGTATGGCTTACCAAATTTTTTTCTAGCTATTCAAGTTTTTCTTCCTTTCTTTTATCATAGATTTACTATTTTCCACATAAACGTGATTATATTGTTTGTAAATATGTATCCGCGTGGTCATATACGCGTTACGTCACACCTCACTCAAATATATGGACTACTCCGCTAATTACTATATAAAGCCCCCTCCATCGTAGCCCCATAACACTACCTTCTTCTTCTTCTTCTTCTTCTTCTTCATCATCTTTTTCTTTCTTCTCTCTATAAGCATTGATTTTGGCCTGAAAATGAGTAACACAGATTTTGAGCGTATACACAGTGTAGCAATTCCACCACCACAGCCATTTGTGAAGTCATTGAAGAACAATCTAAAGGAAACATTTTTTCCCGACGATCCACTCCGGCAATTCAAGAACCAGCCACCGCGCCGAAAGTTCATATTTGCCCTTCAATATCTCTTTCCCATCATCGAATGGGGTCCTAAATACAACCTTAACCTTTTCAAGTCTGATCTTATAGCCGGAATCACCATAGCCAGCCTTGCAATTCCTCAGGGAATTAGTTATGCAAAACTTGCAAACTTGCCACCAATTCTTGGCCTATGTGAGTGACAACATACACTATTGAGCTTAAGTTGATTAAAAGTGCTTTTCCTATAATGACTTATTTTTGCTTGTTAATTTGATTACTGCCACAGATTCAAGCTTTGTTCCGCCATTAATATATGCAATCATGGGAAGTTCTAAGGATTTAGCAGTGGGGACAGTTGCTGTCGGATCACTCCTTACAGCTTCTATGTTAGGCAACGTTGTGAATGCAAATGAGAATCCAAAACTTTATCTTCATCTTGCTTTTACAGCAACATTTTTCACTGGCCTCTTCGAAGCTGCTCTGGGCATTTTCAGGCAAGTTAAAACTTGAAATGGATGAATTTATTTATTTAAGCATCGGACACCCCAACAATTTTAGTAAATGGTAGTAACTCAATTTAAATCCAGAACTTTATTTGGCTCTAGTAACATGTTAAATCACCTCGTCAGAAATCTCGATCTACTATTAAGCATATAAATGTTTTTGTTTTATATGTTTAATTAATATTAATAATTTTTATGTGTACTAATATCGGTGGAAAAATATTGCAGGCTGGGGTTCATAGTGGAATTTTTATCCCATGCAACCATAGTAGGGTTCATGGGAGGAGCAGCCACTGTTGTGAGCCTTCAACAGTTAAAAGGAATTCTTGGCCTCGACCATTTTACAAGTGCTACAGATGTTGTGTCCGTCATGCGTTCAGTTTTTACTCAAAGACACGAGGTATCTTCCTCTTTTCTTCTACGAGTGCGTTTGATACACAGTATGAGATAGTAATTACGTGATAAAGAGATTAACGAGTAGAACAATGACTTTATTTTATTTTACTACCCTTTTAATTTCATGTTTTTAGCCAAAGGCCTAGGTACTTGTCGTCTTTTCCAAACATGTTTGGCACATACTAATTATGTACAAAAGAGATTAGCATGTATACAAGTAACTTCTTTTTAGAGAAAAATAAAAAATATTAGTACTTTTAAAATTGACTTATTAAATAACCTTTTATTTTTAAACATAATTTTTGTATGTTAATTTTTTTATTTAAAAGTAGAAAAGTCAAAATGTTATTACTAAAATAAATTACTTATTTTTAATTTTGATCAATAGAATATTATTGAGTTTATAAAATCACTTAAATTTTTAGGCTTAGCTAAACAAGCACTACGTGTGTTCACTTATGTACAGATATAGCTCTTCTTCATAGCAATGAAATTTTCACAGTTTTTTGTGTTATCGTCTAATTCCTTCTAATCCTCAAGTAACATTGCGCAGAACAGTAGATAAAAAAATTAAATTATATATATACGTATTTCCCAGTTTCATAAATAATATTTTGTCCTTTAGGGGAAAAAAAGAAAAGTAATAATAAAAAGAAAAAAAAAAGACAAAAGCAATAATAAAAGGTAAGAAAAGGCAAACTTTTACGTGACTGGCATTTTTTTGTCATTTTTCAATTATAGAACTGATTGGTATAAACAAATGCTGACATTGTCGATAACTTGTCTTGCAGTGGAGATGGGAAAGTGCTGTACTGGGAATTGGTTTCCTTTTCTACCTTCTGCTTTCTAGATATTTTGTAAGTAATTTAAATTCTAATAATTAATATTAACATTTTTTTAATTATTTCAAGCAGCATTAATTATGAACGTTGCCTAAATATATGCTTGGTCGTGCCTAAAAGTAATTATTTATTTTATCTAAGGTTACTTTTTTTATTAACAAGACTTGAATCCGCGTGCGATTATTTACTTGTAGAGCAAAAAGAAACCAAAGTTGTTCTGGATATCAGCAATGGCACCACTGACATCAGTTGTCTTGGGAACTCTTCTTGTTTACCTTACTCACGCTGAAAAACACGGCATCCAAGCGGTGAGTCTGATAAACCCGATATGGTATTTTACGTGTTTATTATGCGCAATTAAGTTCGATTATTATTTGTCCACATGCTTGGACAACTCTTGAATGGGTGTTCCTTGGCTTTATTACTATTTTTGTGCCTTCGAAAATCTATTTGTTTACCTCATTCGCGCTGAAAAACATGGTATTCAAGCGATGTGTTTATTACGCGCTCATGAGTTTAATTAACGTCCGTACACATGTTTGGACAATTGTTGAATGGATGGGCCTTGGTCTTTCTTACTTTTGTGGTAAAGTCTTATCCTTTACCTCACTTGCACTTTAAGACGTAACATCTAAGTGGTGAATTTGATAATTTGGTATTGTAACATGTATACCATACGCACGTGTGATGTGGGAAATCTTCTTGTTTCCATCACCCATGCTGAAAAACAAGATAACTCGATATTGTGATATCATTGTGTACTAATTCACCGTCTGCATGTGAATTCATTTAATGTAGGTTGCACAATTGCACATGTTCAGACAAACTTGCTTGGATTGTCCTTAGCACTTATAATTTTTTTTTTCTGCTTTGGGAATAAGAGTTCTTACATGGCGTACAATTTGAAATTGTATGTATATACAGATAGGAAACTTGAAGAAAGGGATAAATCCTCTATCAATAACGGATCTGGAATTTGGATCGGCTTATTTGACCACAGCAATCAAAACTGGGATAGTCACGGGTTTAATTGCTCTCGCGGTAAGTTTGGAACACAATATCCAATAGGATTTAACAATAGAATGAATAATTTGTTCTTGTTTGCTCTTTTATCATTACGATTTTGGCCCACCATACGTCGACTACTATTCTAGACCAAGAAAAGGTAAAGGACATTGATGAGGAAAAGGTAAAAGGTCAAGAGTTGAGCCGGGTTTAAACTAGTGGTTAAAAAATTTAAATAAAAAAAATTAAGCAAGTGCTATGTACATGAATGGGACAGGAAGGCATTGCAGTGGGCAGAAGCTTTGCCATGTACAAGAATTACAACGTTGATGGGAACAAAGAGATGATTGCTTTTGGAATGATGAATATTGTTGGTTCTTGCACTTCCTGCTACCTCACCTCAGGTATCAACACACTTATTTTACAAACTTGAATCGTTAAAGTTGGTCTGGCTGAACCGGTTACCAGACATTGAATAAAGTTCGGCATTTGACTTTTTGCAACGAGTTTGGGTTCATTAAAGTGATGGACGTGACATGTCATGCTGTTTATAGGACTATAAACCATATGAGGTCCATGACTAAGCCTTGAGCTAGGTCGGGACCTAGTTCTTATCGTGTTACAAGAATCCAATTTTCATTCCACTTGGGTTCTAAATGTTGCTTTTATGCGACTTTCCAGGGCCGTTCTCGAGATCAGCAGTGAACTTCAATGCAGGATGCAAAACAGCAGTTTCTAACATAGTCATGGCAATTGCAGTGATGATAACATTGTTATTCTTAACTCCATTGTTCCGTTACACTCCACTTGTTGTTCTGTCCTCAATTATAATTGCTGCAATGCTAGGCCTCATTGATTATGAAGCAGCCATTCATCTCTTTCATATAGACAAATTTGATTTCTTAGTATGTATGAGTGCATACATTGGTGTTGTCTTTACCAACATTGAGATTGGCTTAATCATGGCGGTGCGTATACGCTTTTTCTCATCCCAATTCATTGTTGGTCTACCGCTTGATGCGTACGTGTTTAACAAACGTGCTCATCATTCAGTACCGCTTGAGTGTCCTTATGTAGAAACTGATTGTGCATTTAAAAGCTGCAGGTTGGGCTATCTTTGCTTAGATTATTGATGTTTATTGCAAGACCAAGGACCTTGGTTCTCGGTAACATCCCGGGTTCGAAAATTTACAGAAATGTTGATCAATACCCCAACACGAACAATGTCCCAGGAGTTCTAGTACTTGAGATTGATGCTCCTATTTACTTTGCTAATACAAGCTACTTGAGAGAGAGGTGGACAATGTTTTAATTTTGATTTCTGCATTAATCACGTCCAGTATTGTTTAGTCTAACATATCAAATATATAAGCAACTCTTGTTTTTCTTTTTTGCAGAATTTCGAGATGGATCAACGACGAGGAAGACAGGTTAAAGTCCTCTGGAGAAACCAGCTTACAATATGTTATACTTGATATGAGTGGTAAGTATGTGACCTTTGAATCTCTTAGGAAAAAAGGTACCTCAAAGTCTTTGTTGGGCTCTACAGCAAATATTTTGAGGGTATTTTGGGCATTCTACATTGGATAAAATTCATAAGCATTATTCATTTCAAAATTAAGAAATAAGATTTAAAATTTCAAAAATCAAATATTAATTATATTTTATTTATGAAATAATCAATAAAAAATATATTTTATTAATTAAATATATTAATATCACAATTCTACACAATTTGATCACAATTATTGAATTAATTGGTCACAAATTATATTTCGATCACAGATTCATAAATTATTTTTGGGTTAGATATCAAAAAAATTATGGATCATAAATTATTCTCGATCACATATTAAAAGTTTTGTAGATTACAATTTATTCATCGAACACATAATCACAAATTTTAAAATTTAAAGCTTATTTAACCTTCACAAATTATAAAATTTATTGATCATAAATAATTTCTCCATCAAAATTTAATAAATTGTAAGTCACAAGTTACATTATTTATTGTTTACATATTATCCAATTTATGGATTGCAATAAACTAGTCACGAACCCCCCGCATCCCATTCCCACACCGCCTCGGCCACCCAGACCAACAACTCGCTAGACCGGGCAAAACCACCGCCACAGCACCTGCACACCATTAACCCAACCCAACACAATACAACCACCAATACCAATACCACCATCAACACCACCACAATACCAAAACCAAAACCAGAACCAGGTCTCTCCACTACAGCGGAGGAGAAGCCTCTACACAACGGCTCCAGCTAAGCAAATCAGATCGGAGGAGAAAGAACTCACCCCTAAATGATGGAGAAATAGATAGAGAATGACAGGAGAGAGAGACAATGAAGAGGGTAGAGAGAGAAAAAATAAGGAAAACTGATCAGGGTATGAAAATGAAATGGCGAATATTAGATTAAATTTAATTTTATAATATTTTTATTAATGTTTAAAAGATAAAGATCATCTAATCTTTGAATAAAAAATCTATAAATCAAATATTTGAATTTGACATTTTAAAACTTAGATGTAATTTCCACTTACTATATATGTGTTAAACCATATCCTAATGTTTCTACCATATAAAGAATTTTAAGAGGCCCATTTTGAATGTTTATGTTGCTTGTTTTCTGATTTTGTTCTATTTATTATTGCATTTCGTAAAGTAAGGTGTAGGGTTTAATCCGTTACTTTCAACTTCTCATAAATCTTTTATTTGCAGCCATTGGAAATATTGATACGAGTGGTATTAGTATGCTAGAAGAGGTCAAAAAGATCCTCGATCGAAGAGAGCTCAAGGTTCATCTTCTTCTCTTGCTCCGAAATAAAGTTTTATTTTCAATAATTTTGTCGTCATCCAT
Organism: Fraxinus cuspidata; assembly: GCA_903798385.1. Taxonomy (NCBI): domain Eukaryota; kingdom Viridiplantae; phylum Streptophyta; class Magnoliopsida; order Lamiales; family Oleaceae; genus Fraxinus; species Fraxinus cuspidata. Next base: position 14,726 of record CAIGRP010132265.1, read on the forward strand.
ATTATTGATTCGATTATCATTGGTTGAGCAGCTAGTATTGGCGAATCCCGGGGCCGAGGTGATGAAGAAGATGAACAAGTCTAAATTTATTGAGAAAATAGGACAGGAATGGATATTTCTAACAGTGGAAGACGCAGTTGGAGCATGCAATTTCATGCTTCATACATACAAACCAAAATCTGCAACAGATGAATCAGAAATGCATAGCAACAATGTGTGAGCTCAGATACAAATACAACATGATCGGTGGTATGTACGTAGTATTAGACGGGATTGAAGGGGTTTAACCTCGTTTTTCCTCTTTAATATCGTCTCCAAAAGCCCAATAAAAAATGACTTGTGACAAAAGGCGGATGATATTTTCTTGGCCGAATTGAAGCCCCTACAAAATAATGTAATTTCATGAAACGTGTCTCAGTTTATATCATTTTTCATTTTTACACTAAATAATAGTAATTCTCGTTGAAATTTCCAAAAAAGAAAAAAAATAATAATATCACTAGTGCCATATTATGAAGAAGGCTTATCATTCAAAATTGCATGATATCATTAATAAAAATGTTTAATGTTAAAAAGAAAATAATTACTCATCATCTTGTAGTGTTATACGATACTTTGTACCCTACCCCTTCTTGCACGCACAGGGGCGGATCCATGACTGAATTTCAGATCGGGTTAATGCGTAAAAAAAATAAAATTACACAAGAATTTTTTTTTTTTTTTCACATGTATCGGAAGTCCTTTTCTATATCGCAAGAGATCTGTGAAATCTTCTCTCCTTCACACATGCAAACATAATCGCACATATGTATTGCATTATATTTTGTAATTAATCCTTAAAAAAATTACTATGATTTGTATTATTTACGATCTTTGAATATATATGTTGAACATCGTAAAACCTTTTAATTCAGTGACGATGGCGGTGGTGACCGTCGATGAGAGGACTTTGGACATAAAGAGAGGCGGTTATTGGTGTGTGGGGGAATGGGAATGGAATGGTAGAAGATTAGATGAAGGCATTTATTTTGTTTTTCTTATTACTCCCTTCTTTTAAATTTTTTTTTTTAGTCTTTTGTTTTAGATCGTTATATTTTTATTTATTTTTTTATAAGTCTATTTAGATTAATTTATATAAAATTAAAAATATAATATAATTATCTTTTTAATAGTGGATATAATATCCAATTTTAAAAAGATGTTTATATTAACGATGAATGTAAAATGGTACTCTTTTAATTTGATACACCACTTTTAATTGCGATTAAATTCCTTAATTTCTACTCATTGTAGTAATTATTTTCTTAACTTTTTTTCATCGACTTCTTATTTACAACCTTTCATAAATTAGTATCAAAATATTTTTTTCATGCTTTGAAATGAGAGAAAAATATCTTTTTGCATTATTTATTTCTTAAAAATATGATGGAAAAATATGTTATTTTACGCCATTCCAACGGACTTTTGGATATAAAATGTATTAATTAATGAAAAGTTTGAGGATAAGAATGACGTGAAAAATCATTAGGGATATAATACTATAATGAGCAAAGATTAAAAACCTTAAGTACAATTAAAATGTGATACAAGAAATAAAAATCGTGGCGAAAATATAATTACCCTTTGTTTTAAGTTAAATGACCTAATTTATTAAACATAGTGAATTGACCATTTTACTCTCGTATTTAGTCCATGTTTGATTGTCATTATTAAAAAACACAAATGATATTTTGAATAATTATTTTTTGGAGAATGTGTGGTTAAAAAGTAGAAAATAAAATTGGTTTACTTACAAAATATTTTATTGTCTGTATGTATGATTGAAAATGAATATGAAAATTAAAGAATTTGTTTTAAATGGAGACAAATAGGAGCTTAGTTTGCTGAATTAAATAGCATGGATTGAGGAACCAGTCAAAAAGGATAGGTTGAGGTAGTCACTGACAAGAATAGAAGAATTGAGACTATTTCCGTGCATGAGCCATACATTAGGGACCATTCGCGGCAATTTTCGTTTTAGGTTTGGTCAACTTTGCCACGCATGCACCATATAGGATCAAATCCCATCGGAGTTTGGGCTAAGGATAAATTTAAGAAATCAAGTTCTAAAATAATTTATTAGAAATAATAATAATAAAATTGGCTTA
>CAIGRP010132266.1:0-17530 GCA_903798385.1 Fraxinus cuspidata
AAAACACCAAAAACAAAAAATTTGTTGTTTTGGATTTTCTTTGTAAATTTTTAACTTGTTTTCAAAAACGCGTTTTCGAAAATGGGAAAGAGAACGCGTTTTCACTGTTTTGGAAAATCGAAAACAGAAAACGGCTTAAAAATGGTAAAGAGAACGGGGCCTTAATAAACCAGCCATATCCTTCATACCACAGGTTGAACTGCAGACTTCTTTGCTTTGAGGCTCTACAAGATCAGATCAGACGGGGAACAAGTCATGGAACAGAGGGGGATAAATATTTCAATTTAGATTCACAATACGTCTAATACATTTACCTCCTCAATTTGCATTGCTCGGCGAGCCACATCAACTGGGAAAACCAAATCTGTCTTTGTCAAAACAATTTGGTACTTAGTCTGCGACCTGTATATTCAGGAAACAATATCACAGATTCATGGCCATGGTAAGACACCATTTAAAATGAACGTGTAAATATAAAGGATAAAGATACTTGTACAGGGGCCCCCTGGCATTATAGCATGGCTCTAATATAAAACTGTGAAGTCCCCACCCATCCTTTGAATAATTAAAGAAATGTAGAAAGAGACCATAACACTATACAGACATGAATAAGTACATATACTCATCACGATTTTACCTTTCCATCAAATCAATAAGTTCATGATCCCTTGGTTTCATACCCCATTTTGTGTCTACAAGAAGACAAACTCGCTTTAGACCAACACGTGTAGACACATACTCTTTCACCTGCAAAATGATGTGCATTGAATAATGAGGGGAGTGAAAAAATAATGTCTAAAATAACAAGCCAAAATAATTGAAACCAAATATACAAGTACAAAAACATATCAAAGCATAGTCAACAAAAGAAGACCAGTTCCAGTAGATAAGTGATAAAAGTATCACCAAGTTCAAGTACTATCCATTTTAACTCAAAATTATCAATTTATTAAATTTCTTTTTTCCCAATTTCATATTTCCCATCACCAGAAGAATGATGCAGTTTCCTTTTAAAAAACTCTATACTCAAATATGCATTAAAAAAAAAAGAGTAACGCAGACACCTTGCGTCATTTAGGATATTCTTTGGCCAAGAAGTGATGTAATATTGTTTCATTAACATTATAATGCTTCAGTTATTTCAAATTGGGGGTAGCCTATCACGCAAATCGCGATAAACCATAATATTAACACATGTCATGTGATTTTTGTATATACGGTAAAGATAGAGAGAACTTCGAGTTGGTCTTGTTAGGACCAGTTATTAACTCGAACTTCAGTGGTTAAACACTGTTGAATATTTATATAGTGCGAATCACAGTCTATAAATATTTTCAAGCATATTGACTTTTATCTAAATATTATATACACAAGTGTTTCCTTTTGCTTAGCACCAACTGTGATCAACACCTGAACTTATCAGCTGTTAATGCATAGAGATGATGTGCCATACTATATATTAACCAAATAAAAAATCAAGCAAAAATGAATACACTTATTCTCATACTCACAAGTGCCTCCCATTCTTCCTTCACTTCTTCTTTAGCAAAAGCAAAACCATATCCCGGCAAATCGACTAAATGGAGTTTTGATCCAAGTTTAAAAAAGTTGATAGTCTACAAAATGATTGTAAGTTGTTATTAAGCATATTCTAATAATTTCAAATTCAATTATAATAACAAATATAGCACCTGTGTGAGACCAGGCTTGTCTGATGTCCGTACAACTCCCCATTGTCTAGTTAGTGCATTTAGCAAAGATGACTTCCCTACATTTGACCGTCCTAAAAAACAGATTCACTTGAGTATTAAATCCAGTTAAGTTTGTCAAATAAGCACCAGGACCTTCTTCCGGACATCATTCTATATTTCACATGTTTCATTCATTACAGATCAATGTGAAACAATAGTAATATAAGCCACTAGGAGAAAGGAGCGTTAGTAAAATATTCATTATGTAACAATCTGAAGATTCACTTATCGAAACTAATGCAAACTTCCTGAAGAAAATAAACAAACGAACGTTCCAAAAAAAGAAGTTTATCACAGTTGACTTTTTCGTGTTTCTTCACAGAAATAGTTCGTTCAATATACCTGCAAATGCAATCTCCGGAAATTCAGGAGCGGGGAATGATGATGAAATCTTAGCAGCAGCAAAGAATGTCAATTTATTTCTGAATACCTACAAAATAATCATATGTTAACACCTACAGAAAAACAGAAATGACATTAGATGCATTTAGTTAAAATTTTCTGATTTTACACTCATAGACGTATGGTGAATTATTAGTGTCTTACTGGTGCATCAAATGGCTTAGTTTACTTGGAAAACGTAAATGACAGGGAGAATACACTGTTAATAGAGTCTAGCAAACAGATAATAGTATTTTATAATCATAATTAACTACATAGTTCACGCTGAAGAGTAGATTTAAACCATACAAAAAGAAGTGGGTATTTTGGCAGTAATAGGTATTAAAATTGTAAAGTTCAACCATATTCATGAATCATAATAGAAACCATTTGAACATACTGGTACTTCAATCCGTTCCCTTTCTGAGCTTGTTGAGAAGGGAATGTTATCTAAAGGGGCAGAAAGCTCAGTGTTGTAACCAGCCCTCCTAAACTCCACATCACGTCTACGGCCCAAAAACTGGAAAGAAGCGCTAAGAATCAACAAATCTCACCAAAAAATAAAAAAACAGATATGGAGAATAAAAATGATGTTAGTCAAGCATACTGGGCCTAGCTAGACAAATTACATTGTCTTCCACAAAGGAAAGGATAGAGGGGCTAGGACGTATGGCACGAAACTGTGCATTTTTTGACATTTCAGCATCATTTTTTTCTACTGAATCTTTGTTTTCTTCACTATTATCTGGAAAGCATGTGAGGAAAATTAAGTTAGAAGAAAAAAGGAATGATTTTATCTGCAGAAGATACAATTGAAATCATCAAATAGATAGGTGAGCATTTGCACTACAGAGGTAGAGATTTACTTTGAAAACATATAGTGCACTATAGAGGTAATGATTTACTTTGACAACACATAGTACACAGATAACATTTCAAGAATCAAGATAATCAACAGTATCATGATTTAGTTTAAATACAAAAAGAAAACATAATTATATTCATAGAAAACCAACTTTATATTTAACAAATTTGTGGTGGCTGGCACCATTGCAACTTCAGAAGCAGGAGTTAGCTAGAACTCGTAACATTCCTGTAGGATTGGATTGGGTGGGGAGAGGGGAAGCAACAGAACGAAATGTAAAACATTCTAGTATGTGCCAAGTGTTGAAAACAAATGCCAAAGCGAATAACATTTATCTGCTGCACTGCAACACTGACATGACAAGAACCCATACCTATCAGCTAAGTCGTATTCATCATTGACATAGCTATCTATCTTCAAGATAAATTTACCAACTACCCTGAAAATTACTCGAGAAATTCCACCATCATCTCATGGCATGCTTGCCTTCCCCTTGGTGTAAAGCCACATCCATGATAACTAGGTGATATAAGAGATTGATCTATAACTCAAGAGCTTCCCATAATGCTGTTTATAACATTATAAGGGTTAATAACAAGTTAACCTATAATGTACACTGACATCTAGGAACTCCGAATCACTAAAAGGGAAAAAAACAGTGAAAATCGTTCCAACAAAATGCTGGCTGGAAGATGTAGCTAGAAGGATAATGTTTGTTTTCGAAGACGCAATCTACTTTTATAGTTGTAGTAGTCTTTTTGACATAGATAGTTCACAGTGCTCGCTCCATATAAACTCCAAAAAAAAAAAAAAAAAACTCATATTTCAATCAATTTCAATTAAGAAGATGGTCTGAACTAAATCTGTAACATGACTCATATACCAAGGAGCTTTACACAGCGAATTCAATCTGTGAATCCACGGTGGGACATTCTCAACCATCAGTGCAATTTAGGGCCAAAGCCTAGATCATAGTTGCCTAATAGAATATGATATATGATAAATGGAATTAAAACTTAAAATAAAACAACTTACAAATGATACCGACCTTTACTAGCTATGCCATCATCCAATCTCTTATTCGAGATATCATGAGGATCTATACGGATACCTTTCTTTTTTTTCTTTGGCCGATCTTCCATTACCTCAAAATCACTCGCAGAGCTCTTCTTACCCTGGACCATCTTCTTAGGAGGTTTCTCAACAGAATAAACTACCCGTTTTCTTTGACCATGATTTAATTTTTGGGTGGACAAATATTTGAATTTAGCATTTCCCCTCAACATACCACTCTTAAAGCCATTATCTTCAACAATTTTCACTTCATCGGTACCCTGCACCTTGCCTCTCAAATTTTTCTTATCAAGTAACTTACTTTCCTTAGATTTTCTTCCTCCTGCAATTGAAGCTTTCCTACTGGCTTCTTCGAATTCATAAGATTTTGCACCTGTCGTCTGCTTTCTTTTACCAGAATCATATCTATCCCTATTTTCCATCCTCTTGGACAAAGATTTCCTATTGGGTATTTCTACATTGTTATCTAATGCTCTTTCCTTACCAATATCATAATCAGCATAAATTCTCTTCCTTTTTCGACTAGAATTTCTCTCAGTCACCGCTTCACGCCCTTTGTCTCCATTTCTTAATTTCAAGTTCCTTTTTCTTCCCACCCCTTCTCTGTCTTCATAGTTCCATTTCAAATTCTTTTTTCTTTCCACCCCTTCTTTACCTGATTTCTTATTCATATCAACATGAAATGTATCCCCATTTTTACTTCCTCTACTTTGCACCTTTTTACTACTCTTTTCCTTCAACTCCACGACCCCGACACCATCTTTCGAGCCCTTCGATTTTCCAATAGCAACTTTCACTTTCTTCCTAAACTTATTATCACTATTCCTTGAACCCGATTCCACAGACATCCCTCTGAAATATCAAATATATCTGAATTGAGTCTTCTATATCTTCCTCAACCTGGAACACATGTAAAAATTCCGTACAAAAGCATTAATACATCAAATTTGAGAGAAAAAAGCATTATTGTTAAAAACATTTCCGGCGTTCGTGCATAATAATAATAAAGAGTATTATGGTTCAAGTTTTTTTTAACTCACTGAGTTTCTGCTTCTTCTGCCGCCTTCACTGCAGTGCCTTCTACTCCCTGCGCAGGTTTATCACTGGATGCAAACGCCGTTGTTCGGGTTCACGAGCGAATCGATCAATAACAACAAAGAGGGAAATTGATACAAATAGCACTAGAAAAGGTTATATTGACGTTTTGTTAGCACTATTTATTTATTTATTTTATGTGAATGCCACTTTTGAGGGTTAAATATTCCATTTGTGCTGATTTTTCTTAATGGTTGAAATTTAAAAAAAAAAATTAATTTGCTATAAAACTTACCAAAATAGTATCTCATTTGACGGTCACTCATTGTTATAAAAGTTTTGATGAATTTATCAAAATCTTATCATATTCGTCATTTCACATGTGATGTCATTAAATTCACGTGCTTTTAAAATAATAAGTGGTGAAGTGGTGAATGGACTAACAATTACGTAATTTTAGTAGTAAGTAGAAAGCATTTGAGAAAGTTTATTAACAACCCAAAAAATTTTGAAAGTTAAATGATAATAAGCCCATGTTTGGTTTAAATAAAAATAAGATTTTTAGTAAATTTTGACAAAATTGATAAAATATGTAGTTTAAATTTTAATCGACTAACTCAACCAAACAAGGCTAAATAAAAATTCGTGGAAGTTTGGCAACAATAAAATTATTTAATTTCACATTTTGCAATGTCGAAATTGGACCCGATGCTTTCAATAAAAAAATTAAAAATAATCAAGAGATATTTACCACCCAAAAGTGAAAGTTAATTCCCACCAATTCGACCCAGTTGACCATTTGACTCCTCACCTCGAACTCTTTTCATATCAACGCCCAAACCAATTTTAAAACATTGGGACTGTTCTCTTTGTGTTTCAATTTTGTGTTTTGAGTTTTGAATTCATTTTGTGTTTTGTGTTTTATGTGTCATTTTTGAAAATGTGTTCTTTTTGATATTTTGAAAAATTATTTTGAAAATATCCAAAACGCGTTTTGAAAATTTTGACTTAATTATAACTGAAAACACCCAAAATAACAAATATGTCATTTTGAATTTTCTTTACAAATTTTCAACTTGTTTTCAAAAACGCATTTTCAAAAATGGGAAAAAGAACGCGTTTTCGTTCTTTTGGAAAATCGAAAACAGAAAACGACTTGAAAATGGTAAAAAGAACGGGCCCTCCATTTTTGAGTTCTCACTTGTAATCCTACCCTATCATGAGATTTTTACAAGCTTGCAATTTAAATTGAGAGGTAAATTGTAAATTATAGCTATTTCTAATTAATTTAACATAAAAGTAAATTATAAACAACAATAAACTATTACCAACAAACATCATCATAGGTAAAATTACCAACAGAAAATGACACTTCTGCACAATTTCAACTCACACAAATCTCCATCTGACAATTCTATCCATTTGCAACACCAGCCGTCGAACGCCATGAAACGGCTGAGGACTACGTAGCTACGAACCACTGGACATAACTATAAAACAGTAACAAAATAAAAAACAAATGTTACTAATAAGTAAAACCTTTTTAATTTGTACAGGCCCCTCAGAAATCCAATAAACTTGAAATTATATAAGATGCATTAGAGCACTGATGACTTGATCAATAGGAGGTAACAATCTTTCCCCTGTTGGAAGGATCGCGGAGAATTTTATCCTCACACGTCCATGGCAGTCAACTAGGAAGAGCAGCAGCCACTCTTCTGGGCAACAGGTTGTCCACGAATCTGCACAGTGGGTGGTCTTGCATTGCTCGATTCAGGCTGACTTGCCATTCTGCACAAATAGCATACGAACAAGTAACATAATACCCACAAAATAGAACTACGGATGTGAGTAGGCAAGAAATAAAGAAAACAAGATAGCACAATATGTATAAATGATACCTATTCTTAATGTCAGCAGACATTGCCATGAATGCCTGTTCAACATTGGTGGCATTTTTGGCACTGGTCTCCATGAATGGAATGCCAATTTCGTCTGCAAAAGCCTTTTTATGACAGGAAATAAAGGTAATGTCAGTTAACACTAGTCTGCTCAAATATAATAAACTGGCAGAACAGTGTGAATTTTACCTTAGCTGTTTCATAGGGCACAGCTCGATTCTCAGCGAGGTCACACTTATTTCCAACCAGAAGCTTGTTCACATTTTCACTAGCATAACGATCAATTTCGTTCAACCATTGCTTCACGTTATTGAAGCTTTCTTGGTCGGTTACATCGTACACTATCTGCCAGAAGTGTCAACAGAACAGGTCATGAAAACAGGGGGCACAAAGGTCCATTGTAAGATGTAGGGATTGAAAGAACCTTACTATGATGCCATGTGCACCGCGGTAGTAGCTACTAGTTATCGTTCTGAAACGTTCTTGTCCTGCAGTATCCCACTACAAGCAACAGAAGAACAGAGATAAACATCTGGTCCATCAACAGTAAAGGAAACAAAGAACACAATCTTGCAATACAATGTTGCATATACAGCAACAAAATACTCAGATAAAAATAATTACACGAGTAAGTTAAATGGACACTGTAATGGCCATATGCATGCAGTCGACAGGCATGTATAAAACATTTCTCAAGGAAGCCCATTTTCAGATCTTATGACTGATCCTAAATAGTCAAATTTTCAATTAAAAATCAACGAGTAAGTGTGGATACAACTTACTAAAAGTTGCAATTGTTTCTAAGCATTACTCTTTACTGCAGCAATTAATAATGATCCATTATTATTTCAGGCACCTCGGACTTTCCCTTTACATCCCAGAATAAAACGCTAATACATTGTTAATTGAATTAGATTGAAGAAGATGAATGGATATATCCTCAAAAGTTGAGACTAAGAGAAACTGAGAGTTATCGGTTATATACAGCTTTCTCATATCTATGTAATAAAATAGGCAATGGATGTAGCTACATATATTATTACAGTGAAGTTCTTAAAATTTCTAAAAAAATATTCATGCAGAAAGAAAATCAAAATTTAACTCTAACCTATAACCACAAGGTTTTCATTAACAACAATCGGCTAACTAAACCATCCAAGACCTTAACATAAGAATTTTTTTCTCCCTTTAGAAGTTAATTAGTAGCTCTACCAATATGTACCGAGAACAATAAAAAGTACCGCTATTCTTAATAATAAACCACGGGAATGATAGATTGTCTTAACTACATCTAAACTAAAGTCATAGCTCATATAGTTCAGATAAAAAATTAGGGTGCATTTTGTTTGCTATTTTCAAGTTGTTTTCAATTTTCAAAAAATTCCAAAAAATGAAATTAAAAAAAAAAAAAATTTCTAAAAAAAATAAAATTCTAGAAAATTCTAAAAAAATAAAAGTTAGAAAAAAATAATAATTCAGTCCTTGCTTGGCTCCATTATAATGAGATTTTTGCAAATAATGTATTTCGGAATAGTGATTTTTGGGAGAATGTGTAGTTAAAACAAAGGAAAAATTTTTGATTTACGTGATATTATTTTTATTGGAGAATGTGTAATTAAAAAAGAGAAAAAAAAATTGTATTAAAATTTTAATGGGGGCCAAACCATGGGCTCAATCTTTCAATGGTTATATATATATATATATATATATTTTTTTTTTTTTAATATATTGAAATGAACATAGATAAATTATCAATCCATATCATTAATTTTTATCTCCTATGTTTTGCCAATTCAATTTATTATTTATTTTTATTTTACTTTTGTTGCGGGAAAAAAATATTCTAAGATTCACTAACTATAAAAGGTATATAATATATTAACATAAAATTATTTTATTTTATTGAATAATCAAATTTCATAGAATAAAATGACATTACAAATTTCAAACCATATATGTTATCTAGTTTTCTGTTTTGAGAAACGGTTTTATTCACCAACTATAATGGTATATAATATATTAACATAAAATCGTTATATTGTACGGAATAATCAAATTCCATGGAATAAAACGACATTAAAAAATTTCTTGAAATTTCAAATCAGATATGTTTTCTATTTTTTGAGAAACACTTTTCAGGATGACAAACCAAACAAGTTATTATCAATTTTAGAACAAGCCCTCAAAGTAGAAATCTGACATGAATTCAAAATTTAAAACTCAAAAAGCAAACACAAACCGAACGGGCCCATAGATTCAAGATAAGAGAACCTTACAATTTGAAGTTTGATTGTCTTCCCATCTTGCTCCACAGTACGAATTTTCTGTAACAATAAAACCATAATTCAGATGTGGAAAATTATGCCAAATACAAGTAACCAACCCAAGAAGAAGATTTAAGTTCTTACAAAGTCAACACCAATTGTGCTGATGTAACTGTCCAAGTATGAATCATCCTGCATGCAGATTAGGTATGATCATCAACTAACCTAAGTTCATAAAAAACTCAACACATTGAGATTATCTTTAATATTGCCGCTTTCGCTTTATATTCGAAGATGGAATCCACTGGCTTCTCTTATTACCAGCAGGCTAACTGATATTGCATGGTATTCACAAATAAAAAAAAAATATATATATAGCAGAAGGGAGTAAAAAGAACTTAATTGAATGGCAACTTGTTACTAGTACTTCTCATGCTGAATCTGAGAGCCATAATGTTGGGCTGAAACAAACAAGCTCAGCCTTGACGGAGTGCAAAGAAGCCCTAGAACCAACCCTAGTCAGAAACCCTAAAGGGAAGTAATATTCCAAACTTTTCCATGTAGTCTTACAATCACACTTGTGAAGAAGAGAAGGGCGTATTTACCAATGTCATTACGGCTTTAGTTTCAGTTTGTCAAATTACCTCAGTTATATAAGAAATAAGAAAAAAAATTGAAAATGTATTAGGTAACTAACAGCATTCTTGATATTTAATTTATCATTCTGTTAGGTCTCGTACAAAATTCTAATTTAAATATCATATAAAAAGCAATCATAGAGAACGAATATGAAAGATTTTCAAGAAGGATGTGCTGTCGTGCTGAAGTCAGCATTACATTAGAGCAAGTTAAGTAAACATCAAATGACTTACAGCAAATCTCAGGAGAAGACATGACTTGCCTACACCAGAATCTCCAATTAATAGAAGTTTGAACAAGTAGTCACTGCAGAATTCAGTGAAAAATGTGGTGGTTATTTGACATTATGCAGTATGCAGGACATACAATTGAAAACAGAATGAGCAGGGGAAGCGAAGGGTAGGATATATTCAAGAGCAGATGACTTGAGTGAACCAACAACAGATTTAACTTTTCAAAACTCTTTCAGCTGTAAATTGACACAATTTCAGATGAAGTGTGCAGCCTTCCCAGTGTGAATCAAGGATTTATTCTATCCTCTACATAAAAGGTTAGGATAGGCACGTCTGTGATAGTTAGCTTGGCCCGACTTGACATGCTTCATAATTATCATATATCACTATATACAGCAAACTAAAATTTTAGAGGTTAACTTAAAATGAACTCCTTTTAGGTCGAGTAATGGCTACTTAAACAAATATGGTTGAGAGATCTAGGACTTTCCAAATAATAAATGCTCAACAAGGGACCTCAAAATAAAGAAATACTTGAATTTTCATTTTTCATTACAAGTAATGACATCCTATTTAGTTTCTGAACAAAGAAAACAGTAGAACTCGCTAAAGTTATCAGTAGTTACAAAAAACTCTCCAACATAACCTTTTTAAGCAACCCCTTATTATCACCCAAAAAAAAAAAAATTGTAATCAATTCACGCCTTTTTCCACGGAGGAACTTTGCTTCATTAGTAAAGGTTCAATTTCCTTATCCAAACCATACGTAGATCCCAAGTCTTCCTGATTATATCGACCTAATTCAAAGTTTTACTCCAAAACCAATTAAAAACACAAATTCAAAAAATTGTTTGCGTACAACAACTAAAAAAATCAAGTGATACAAATTATTCTAGTAACAAGCGAAAAAATCCTGAAGTTACGATAAACAATACATTTATTGATCTAGACATACATCAAGGGTACAATAGGAAAAACCAACACGTTCCAATCAAATTTGAAGCAGATCTATAAACTAAAAAATACAATATAAACAATTTACAAATTTTCAAGCTTATATTTAATTGTTTTTCACGTTCAAATGTGAAGAATAGAGAGAGAGAGAGAATTACTATTCGGGATTCATAATTGTTTATGTGTAATGAAGGTAGGTGATCCGACGGTACTGGGCCGGAATATTTTCCTTCCCACGGCCGGAGATGGACTCAAACAGAATCGTCGCCGAAGGAGCAGAACGATTCGATGTGGATGGAGAGATGTAAATGATACCGGATTAAAAAGAAAGGGTTGTGTTACTAGAGAGAACACCGACAGGATACTTACCAATGGTGAGTAGTTCGAGGAGGGGAGGCCCAATTACATGATTTGCTAACGTAAATAATGGGGAAGTGTTTGGCCCCCATTAACTTTTTTTTAAATTTTCTCTTACTTAATTATAATCACACATTCTCTAAATAAAATTATATTACACACGAATTTAAAATTTTTCATTACTTTTTTAACCCTACATTCTTCCATCATTCACTATTTCAAAATTTATAATTTCTCAAAAATGGGTGCCAAACACATGCTAGTATTGTGCTGAGGAAAAATAAAATGAAAAAGTTGATTGTATTTTAAAATGATAAATGATTAAGTGTCACGTGTAAATGTTGATGTACACGTAGCAAAATCCATTATATATTACGGGATACCTAATATAAATGTTATTTACATTATCCCCCTTAAGATTCAGATCAATGCAAATTAACCCATAAACTATAAGTATTCCCAATTGTCTTCCTTTTCCACTATTGCGCTTTTATTTGCATTTTCTTTTTTGTTATTTATAGTTTCAAGGATCAAGTATTATAGAGACATTGAAAGTCTACGTATAGAAATATTTTTTTGTCTCTGTCTTTGCTATTCATGTAACTTCTCTCCGTGCATCCACCGTACTCTAGCCCTCCTCATTTCTTCCTTCACTTTTTCCTAGCCCTCATAATCACTTACACACGCAAAATAGTTCTTTTGCTTGTTGATTCTTAATTGATTTGTGGAACAAAGAACAAAATGGAAATGTCGAAAAGGGTGGTTTCACATAGTAAGTATTCATCTCCATTTATGAGTCCACATTGAAAATGCCGGGTTCAATTCTAACTATCTAACAAAAATTCAAGAATTGGGTTTGGCGTGTCCTATTATGCAATACTATTGTAGACGTTAAAAGTATGGATGGAAACACCCAGTGACGGATCCAGGATTTTGAACCAGCACGGACGATCGTGAATTATTGATTTTTGATAGTAATAAAATATTAAAAGCCCCGTTTGGTGCCTTTTGTTTTTAAAAAAAGTGCATTTGGAAAAGTGATTTGATGAAGAATATATGATTAAAAATAAGAAATTTTTTTGAATTTGTATGTAATATTATTTTATTGAAAAATGTATGGTTGAAAGAAGAAAAAAATGTATTTTGAAAAAAAAAAAATCAAACAAAGTCTAAAATTTAAACATAACAATTATTTTGTTCAAACTGAAAATATATAATTTTGTTGTAAAAATTAGGAATATTCACCAAATGATATTGTGGTCAAATTTTGTATAGTTCAAAGGAAGAGCACAGATTCAAATTTTTAGAATTGCATTAAACCCGATAAAATGTAATATATATTATTCGTGTAATTTTAGAATCAAATTCAGTGAGTGCACAATGGTCAAACTCTTACTATCCTAAGGTGAGGTCCTGGTTTCGATTCCCCTCCCCTTATCCTATTTAATTTTGGTAAAAATTAAAGAATTAAAATCTTTCAATAAAAATAGTAAGAAAGAGTTTCAATACCTAGACATCCTACAAGAAAGTAGAAGCGCTAACCAGCTGAGTTAGAAGAAATGTTTGAAACTAAAACAAATTACCAGGTATATAATGTAAAAATATTTATTTATTGTGAACAAAAAATTTTTTCCGACGGATCCAACAAGCGCGGCCGCCGAAGCTCGTCGGGTGTTGAGTCCGCCACCGGAAACACCTGTGAACCTTACAAAACTGAGTGAAATGATGGTTGGAATTTGAGCACAAAAGTGCCCTCACGTGTTGCTCACGTGGCAAGGTGCTATTTTTGAATGGTTTTCGTGTGCAAGGACTAATGCCGCATCAAAACCTCAAGGTTGCGAAGCTTAATGCAAAAACAATTACAATAGGGACAAATTTCCAACCGACCCAATGTATTGGAGACTAATAGTGCAACTTTCCAATTTAGTAGAATTGACACTTTATCCCACTAAATGAAGACCATTCGATTGAAAAACGTAGAAGAAACCTTCCTTAAAAAGATTTGACTCTTTCTTAGGGAAGCACATGCATATTGCAAGGGAGTGAAATTCGCCTAACCCGTTTGGTTTTTGAGACCGCTATTATAGTGTACCAAATNATTGACACTTTATCCCACTAAATGAAGACCATTCGATTGAAAAACGTAGAAGAAACCTTCCTTAAAAAGATTTGACTCTTTCTTAGGGAAGCACATGCATATTGCAAGGGAGTGAAATTCGCCTAACCCGTTTGGTTTTTGAGACCGCTATTATAGTGTACCAAATTCCTAACATTAGCTCTATATACACAATTTTTCTATCTTTCTACCTGGTTAATATCTCTCTCTAAAAGAACATCCACATATATACATACAATTATTTTGCTTATATATTCACGATGAGCTCGGGAGACGAAGCCTCTCATACAATTTCCAAGAAATCCAAGAAGCCCCAGTGTACATTTCTTTATCTTTCTCCTTGATTTCTTGAATTATATAAATTATGCAACTAATAATCATTTTTAATTCATGATTGATAATATGCATGAATAGTTTTTTTTTTTTTAACTGGAAAAATATTTTTGCAATTCTTTTCTTACATGATAATGTCTGTAGAAAAACCTCGTGTCATTAATACAAGATCATATGAACAAGAACATATACCCCATTTATACAATTTTCATATGTTTTCCAGATTCCAGATTTACTCAGCAAGAACTTCCTGCTTGCAAACCGATATTAACTCCCGGATTGGTACGGTTCCATTACTATATATCCCCGTTGATCCACTTGATTATGAAGTTTTCATTCCAAAGTTGTTGATTAACTTTTGATTTTGCATCTAATTCAGGTCATAACAACTTTGATCTCCATCGGCATCATATTTGTTCCCATTGGCCTCGGTTCCTTGTCTGCATCAGAGCATGTAATATTCTAACATATTTTTCTTGTTGCAGTCTCTTCCCAGCCTCAGTGGTTGTATCCTTAGTAATAGAGAAGTTTCTCTTTGTTATCTCATTTAGGTGGTGGAAATTATCGACCGATATGATGACGCTTGCGTTCCTACAAATGGTGACGACGAGGCAGCGAAGAGTGAGAGGCTTTCATTCATCCAGAATGCGAAAACAAATAAAACCTGTATCAGGAATTTAGTTGTCAGTTCATTCCCTTCTAACTTTTTGTATTAATACATGACACTTTTTTTTTTCTTCCTTAATTAATTTGGTTTTATAATACAACTGTTGAACATCTCTCCAGGTTCCAAAGAAGATGAAGCATCCTATTTATGTATATTATCAGCTTGACAACTTCTATCAGAACCATCGACGGTACATTACAATCTGGGAAAGTCATTTTTTCCCTTTTCCACTATGTATCATTATAAGGGTATAAAAAATGATTCATGTAGTCGACCTCTAATTTCTTGACTTGAAACTATAATTTGGTGCAGATATGTGAAGAGTAGAAGTGATAGGCAATACCGGAGCCCCGGATTTGAGAGAGAAACAAAGGCTTGTGATCCTGAGTCTGAAATCGATGATCACACACCTATTGTTCCATGCGGCCTAGTTGCGTGGAGTTTATTCAACGACACATACGGGATTTCTACCAAAAACAATCCTATACCAATTAACAAGAAAGACATTGCATGGCAAAGTGACAAGAATTCTAAATTTGGGTCTAATGTCTATCCTAAAAATTTCCAAAAGCAAGATCCAGTCGGGGGTGGAAAACTTAATGAAAGCTTACCTGTAAGTCCACTCTCCATTTTCTCTATTAGTCTTTTATTGCAGCTCAAAACAAAATTTCAAATTGTTCAATTCGTCACCATAATTAAGCCTCAAAAAATACTTAGGGCCATTTGACATGACTTTTGAAAAATCAAAATGAGTTTTTGAGACCCAAAAGCTACTTTTGTTCACGTTTCACTAATTTTATTAAAGTGCTTTCAATAGATGTTTTAGAGGAAGCTGGTTCATTGTGACTGAATATGAAGTGCTTTTGAAAATTAGTTTCCAAATAAAAATTAAGGTAATTTTCTCCAAAAACTCTTGTACAGAAAGTAAAAGCAAAAGCAAAAATCGTGTCAAACGAACCTTATACTTGATCCCTTCAATGTTCGGATTCATTTCTAATGAACTTTCATAAGCTACATCTGCATTAAATGTTGCACATGACACGACCAATTTGTTTCAAGATCGGTCTGGCACTAATACAAGTTGCTATTTCCTACCAGCAAAGGAAAATGGCAGATTTTTTTTCTTGGTAATAGTGGGCATCTAAATTAAAATGTTGTACAATATGACACAATCAACCTGATTCAGGGTCCGGTGCTAATAGAAGTTGCTTATTGACTCGTAGCAAAGGCAGGGTTTTCTTCTACTCTCATCAATTCACAAAACTTGAAAGTTTTAAAAGTTCGAGTAAATTGTTCCCATCTTATTTCTCTATGGAGCTGAGATACTTGAACTTATTTAGAGCCATAGTGCATATTTCGTACATAGTATATTATATCATGTAGTACTTTCCAATTCATACGTTTTTATCTGTCTATGTCACTATATATCTTCTCCTGATTCATATTGTTCTTTCCCTGTGATTTCATGTGATAGTTGAGTGAACAAGAGGATCTTCTTGTTTGGATGAGAACTGCAGCATTACCCAATTTCAGAAAGTTATATGGGAGGATAGAGACTGATTTGGAAGCCAACGAGAAGATAACAGTAGTAATACAAAACAATTATAACACATATTCTTTTGACAGCAAAAAACAGCTAGTACTTTCCACAACTACTTGGATTGGTGGGAAAAATGACTTTCTTGGAAAGGCATACATCACAGTTGGTGGAATCTGCTTGTTCCTTGCAATAGCTTTCATATTAACATATGTCATCAAGCCCAGGTGAATATTTTCTTCTACATATTTTGCAGGAAAAAAAAAACCTTTAAAGAAACTATCTTTTTAAGTGTGCGGTTCATTTCTTCCCACCAGTTTATGACCTTTTCTCATATGTTTATGCCAATATGACATGCTTTTGCAGTAAAGTACAGCAATGTTTTAATTTCAACCATCTCTGAAAGTGGTTGCCTGGGTTTTGTACCCTCTTTTTTAATCAAACCACATTGAATAGGGGATATAACTGAGCTTCTGAAAATGGAAATCAGAACAATAGACCAATATAGTAAACTAGAAATAAAGATGAATTAGCCTACATTATATCTCGTGTGTTTAGTGGCAGAGTTAGAAATTTATTGTTGGGGGCTAAATTTGTTTGGTTAATTTCTTCGTAAGACATATTTGGTATTGAAAAACAGTAAAATGATGAGTTCAAAATAACGATCTAAATTATGTATAGTTGTTTAGACTCGTTGATAATTCTATTTTTTGTTATTTAATTTGTATTTTGATGTAACCTCTTTTGACTTATTTTCGGATTATGTTCTTTATTCGGCGGAGTTGGTTTTTAGTATTGTTTCAAAGCATTCACAGTAAACTTTGTAACACATCTTTAAGGTCGAAAATCATGAAACGACGAGTTGAGACTAACAAGCCAAAGATGGATGCTAGAAGTAGATTAAACGATGAGCCAAAAAATAGCGGCTAGAAATGAATTTAATAATTTGATTCAATTTCCTTTTTTGGACATCAATTTTAATTAAAATTCTATTGGTCATATATTTAAATGTAAAATTAAGACGAAATTGAGCACATAAGCAATTTTAAGAAGTCCAGATCCCCCTAAGGAACCCCTTCCCTCTTCCCCTGCGTGTGCTCTCATTATGCTTCTTGTTATCATGCACTTAATTAAATACTTGATTGCTTCTTCATGATCCTATTATTTACATAGATTTTAGTATAAATCCGGAACAATTTCCCGTTGAATTTGGATATTATTGAAGTAGAGAAACTTCACTTAAATTATACTTATATATATTACTACTTAATAGTGTGATGTTAGTTCCCTATTATTCTTGATTAATTCTTTTGTTTCCCTATTCTTAATTTTCATTAGCGCTGCATTCTTAATCTTGATTGAGGTAATAAGGTTCATTTTGTTTGTTTTTGTGCAGGCCTTTGGGGGATCCAGCCTACTTGTC
>CAIGRP010132273.1:0-12276 GCA_903798385.1 Fraxinus cuspidata
CAACATCTGTGTTTGTAGTGGGCAAATCTTAGTTATAAATTTCTTTAGGGAGGTCTTAAAGATGCTTTAGGAAAGCAACCAAGATGACTACGACAATTAAAGCGAATAAGGACAATACCAAATCTAATGACCCTTATTATCATTTTAAAATGATAAGTCATTGGAAAAGAAACTACAATGCTTATATCTACTTCTTGCCTTTGCCTTTAGGCTTAATATTAGAATTAGAGAAACATTATTTTGTTCTCATACTTACCAAGAGTATTAAATAAATTTCATGTTTAGACATGAATTATTTTAATGATAAGGACAATTGTTATTTCTTTTTATCTTGATAAGATCTTAATGATTGTGGTAAATTACAAAATGATAATTTATATTCTAAATATTGAGTATTCTATAATAAGAAAAGAAATTGAAAGGCATAAAAATGATAATCGAAATAATACATATATCTGGCATTGCAGATTTATTCACATAAATGAGAATGCAATTCCAAACTTACATGGAAATGTATATTTGGGACAAATAATTTTGAATCATTTGACAAATGTGAAATATGTCTATTAGGCACATGACCAAATCCCCTTTTACTTGAAAAGGTGAAAGATCTGCACAATTACTGGACAAATACACAATGATGCCATATCAATTGATGTCAGTGAAGTTTCAGAATAGAGTAGTGTTTTACTGATGACCATTTCAGAAATAATCATGTATATTTGATGAAATTTAAGCATGAAACTTTTGAAATGTTCAAGGGATTCAAACTAGAAATAGATAAACAAATTGGTAAATATATTCTTACATTAAGACTTGATCAAGGTAAATAATATCTAAAATTGAGAATTTTAGATTATCTAAAAGAGAATGAGATCTCTCGCAGTAGATTCCTCCACATACACTGCAACATAATGGTGTATCTGAAATGAGGAATCATACACTATTAGATATAGTACAAGCCATTCAAACATTCCAAAATCGTTTTGAGGTCATGAACTTATTGCCATGTGCTACGCACTAAATCACGTCTCATCTAAATCGGTTGACAAAACTCCATACGAGTTATAGAAAGGTAGAATGCCGTTGAATATAGTATACTTTAAAACCATTGTGGCGCTTACGTTAAGCAAACTGAATCGGATAAGTTTGAGACTAAAATCGATAAATATATATTTATAAGATATCCAAGAGATAATTTGATATCAATTCTATAATCCCGTTGAGAAAAAGATGTTCGTCTCAAGACATGTCATATTCTTAGAGAAAGTGTTTATTCTAGGATAGGACAGTAGGAGCAGAATAAAATTTGAAGAAGTTCAAGAACCCACAGATATAGTTGACCGAATAGATGAACCTGAGTCTTATCCCACACCTGCTGAAGGACATACTCTTGATCGGGAAGTGGAGACTTCTAAGGACACGTCAGCTCCATGTAAATCTTATAGGTTCATTTAACCTTCTGGAAAGTATGAATCCATGATTACTAATCATACATTAATAATCGAGAATGATGAACTTACCAATTATGCATGAGCAAAGTCAAGTATTGACTCGAAGAGATGGCAGAAGGCTATGAAATCCGATGTGAATTTAACGTATGTAACCAAGGTTTAGACCTTGGTCAACTTGCCAAATTGATTAGAACACATATGTTGTAAATGAGTTTACAAGAAAAGGTCAATATGGATTGAAACAAGCATCTTGGAGCTGAAATCTTTGATTAGATGCAAAAGTCAAAATGTTTGATTTTATCAAAAGTGAAGACGAATTGTGTGTTTACAAGAAGATACTGAGATCATTGTCGGATTCCTGATATTATATGTATGAGACATATTATAGGAAACGATGTCTCTATATTTCAATTGTTGAAACTATGGTTGTCAAATAATTTTTTTGTAATAGATATGGGAGAAGCAAGTTGATCTATAGAGATAGATCTAAAATATTACTTAACTCATCCCAATCTATATAAATAAAATCTCAAGAAGATTTTATATTGAGAAAATGAACTGAGCGTTCATGGAGACATTGATGCTAACTTCTATCAGACTGGAATGATAGCATATCTCAATTAGGATATTGGTTTACTCTTAAACGGTGTGTTGGAGAGGTTCTAAACCAGAAATAATCATTGATTCAATAATAGAAGCCTTATACATCATTGCTTTAGAAAGCAACAAAAGTTATGGTCTGGATCAGGAAGTTCATTAATGAAATTGGAGTAGTTCCTAACATTGTTGATTACATGCTTCTGCATTGTGATGACATAAAGAAAGAACGAATTCCCACAAGTTATTAAATTGCAGATCCACGGACAAAGAGTTTTCGCAGCATAACACGTGATCGTCATGTAGATTCTTATGATATAAGATACATAAGTGATTAGATCTAGTGCAAGTGGGAGTTTGTAAGTGTTATGCCCTATATCCAATCAACTTTGGATATAAACACTTTATATATATATATTTATGGCAATATCTATAATTTAATTGAATTAATATTCAAATAAATTAAATAATAAAATTCGTAAATTCAAGTCTTGGTGATTTGCTAATCACAAGAAGTTGTGATTGTGAGATACAAATTACATATGACTGAATCTTAAATCTTATACGGTCGAAGTAATAACGGGATACGGATATCGTTATTACGGATAGACCCTCACATGTGGCGTTTCTTACTTGTGAAGTAAGTAGCTGATCTCACAAACTAAAGTGTGATGACACTTGAATGAACACGTGGCTATTTTGTTATCGAACAAAACATTGGAGACCAGCTGTGAGATTCCACATAGATTACTATCTGAGTGTCGTGGTAAATTTCTAACGTTCGGTAGTAGAATTGGTCCTTTGATTTGAGGTCATCATAGTGCTTTATATGAGGACGGTCATACTTTGGTAATGTTGGATGTTGCTCTGCCAGTGGTCGCTAATACAGCATCGTTCGGGTTTGACAAGAATCATATGAAAGTTGTAAATGATTAACTGATGATTCGTCACTCTCACATAGAAATAGATTATGATCTACATTTTATCCAATTAAGTTGATAATGAAATTCTTGGCCAATGTGAACTCATAAGTCGAAAATGAGTTTTCAACTTACATTGACTTAACAGTAGGATAAAAGATATGATCGATAATTGAGATTGACACATATCCATATCTCATAATTGATCAGATCATAATGAAGAAATGACTATAGTTTCATGGTAAACGAACAAGTTTGGTTTTGTCACACCACGTGACATTTTCCGTTACATATATTACCCTGACACATTGCTAAATGTCAATTTGGAACGACGAATGTAAATTGGTGATAAATTAAATGGGGTGTTTTAATTTATCGATCAAAATAATAATTCACATCGTTAGGTATCGTGATTGGGAGCATATTGGATCACACACAAAAGATAACTAGAAAAATGTGATTCACCAATTAATTAATTAACAAGTGTTGGATAATTAATTAATTGGGTTGCATATTAATATGTTCGAATTAATTAATTGGATTAATTAATTCATGGACCAGATTTAATTAATTTGATTAATTAAATATTGGACCAGGTTAAGTTTAAGAGACGGGTCAACCCCGCTTGGACTTATATTAATAGGCTGATAAGTTTGAAAATTGTATGAAATAATTCATTATCTTTGTTAGTACAAGAAAAGAAAACCCTAGTCGTCATTCTTGTTCTCTGTGTGGATCACCGTTGGAGGCTGTACAATTGGACAGCTTGGATTGCAGATCTGATCGTTCGAGTTTGAGAATCAGCAAATGAGTTTGTGGAATTCATCAAATATATTATTTTATCACAGTTTATATCTAAATACAAAACAGATTCGTGGTGTGAATTGAAATTATTTTATTTTTCGCACAATACTTTTCCACCCCAAAAATAATGACACGAGTATCGTACGAAACTAGCATNACCCCAAAAATAATGACACGAGTATCGTACGAAACTAGCATTTAATAAACTCTTGGTGCAAAAGTAAATGGATTGGTGTTCAAACTAGTAATGTTTTGTTGATCATTATCAGCCCATTTTGATAATATAGGAAATTCATTTACTTAAATTGAGTAAATATAATAGAATCCCAATTCTAGGTTCATTACTAGATAATTTGGGTTAGTTCAAATATATTTAAAATACATGTTTAGTATGTTAGATAATTTGGGTTAAAGCCGTCTTTACATGACTTGTAGAATCTTATAATAGTTTATTTTTTACTTTACGAGTAGTATAAAAGATTGGTCTCTTTTAAGTCCTTGCTTAATACAGATTTTTTTTTTTTTGAATTTTTTTTAGACTCATTTTTAATCACAGATTTTGCAATAACAATAATAATAAAAAATAATTTTGCACGTTGATAAATACATTTTTTGTACTTTTTAACTACACATTCAACAAAAAAAAAAAAATTATAATATCCATTATCAAACATACCCTAAATATACATCCAACATGAACTTTTATATAGATGCAACATCGCCCGAAAAATTAAGACCCGAGAAGATAGACAGAGAAACTCTTGAATATCAAATCCCTTCGATGGTTCTTGAATTATCCTTGGATGTCGTCGTCGTCTTCTTCTTCTTCTTCAAGTCCAAGCAAGACTGAATTTTATGGAACATGTGTCTAGTAACAAATCTTTTCAAAGCGCTTATATGTATATATATATATATATTCTCTCCATTGGCTCTCTTTGAATTGTTGTAATGTGTGTACAACAATTAATGTATTTACACCTACATTAGGTAGATATTCGCTCAATTAATATTAAATATACAAAGTATGAAGCCACAAATAAGTGCATAATATGCATTTATCAATAAATATGGTCGTCTTCATTTTTAATTCTAACGTAATCACGTCATTTTTAAATAGCATAACCTTTAATGTCTTACAATATTTTGAAGAAACTCTCAATTTATAAAGAGCATCGCATATATATTATAGGGAACATCTTTAAATTTAGAGAGTAAGTTTTTTTTTTTATATACACTTAAATAATGATTTCTATTTTGGCTTTTCATTTTATTTTTTTAAGAAATATTTATTGATTTCTTCACTTCTTTTTTTTAACATATGTTTTATATATCAATGGCTAATCAATTCAACATTATTTGAATAATTTAAGAAATAGTGTATTGAAATATGTATGTTATTAAATGCAATTAAAAAGTTAGAATAGAGAGTCTTCTAAAATTTATTTTTTAATATTGACACTCTAAAACAAGTATCTCATGTTTAAGAGTTTCTTGAATTTGCTCATACATACCAAAACAGAAAGGACCATAAAGAAATTATGGTTTTGTTTGCCAACCCTCCCAATTTATAGGCTTTGAATTATAGGAAAATAGGGACCTTCTTAAAGGATAGGAAACTAGTAAAGGCCTTCTTCACACTAGTATCTATAATTATGAGTAGTAATATAAAAGATTTTTACTCTTCTAAATATACATCCTAATATGAACTTCTAATTTTTACTATCTTGCAGAAATCAAATCCATATTGAGTCTTAGGGTCAGTTTGATTGCAAAAATGAAAATGGGTGGAAAAAACGAATTTCAAGGAAAATAATTGCCTATAATTTGTTTTTTCGGGAATTGTCTATTAATTGTATTTAATTGGTATAATTTTCCACCTGAAAAATATTGAAATTTTAGATCTTTTGGTGTTCGTTTGACTTTGTATTCCATGGAAATTGTCCATTAAAGGAAAAAAAAATTACAATTTGAGATATAATTTGTTTCCATTACCCCCAAAAAAAAAGGTAGAAAACCAGTTTCTCACCAAAGCGGTGGGAAAACCAATTCAATGAAAATCTAAAAAAAGGGGTCACTTGGGGGTTGGGGGAAAACGTTTTGCCAATAAAAATTTGGTCGTCAAACAAGAAAAAAATTGGAACTTCAAAAATAATTTACAAGTTCCATGGAAAATAGTAAAGATCAAACAGGGCCTTAACGTTTGAAACACTAAGGATCGTAGCATATTGTAACGATTAAATAATTTATTTTTGGGATAAATATTAAAATGAGGCTA
Source organism: Fraxinus cuspidata (assembly GCA_903798385.1). Taxonomy (NCBI): domain Eukaryota; kingdom Viridiplantae; phylum Streptophyta; class Magnoliopsida; order Lamiales; family Oleaceae; genus Fraxinus; species Fraxinus cuspidata. The sequence continues at coordinate 6,051 of CAIGRP010132273.1, forward strand.
ATTGAATTAATGTTTAATCCCACATTCCCAATGTGTTTTACATGTAAACTACGAATAATATTCGTTTTTGGAAATATTAATTTTATGATTTTGGGGCAACTCAAAGTCTCATATTGTATGATTATTTTCTCTTATTGTATGAAAATATACCTTCTTTTGTTATTTCTCTTTAAAGCTGATCTAATTAGATATTTTTTTTTAAAAAAAAGAAATTATTTAAATTTATATATATGCACTCAAATCTACTTTTATTATATTTCTCTTGTATCTTTAGATAAAATAAATAAAAAAATGGTAATAAGTATGCGTTTATAAAGAAACAGTTTGGAAGAATTGAAAAAACAACATAATTAATTTTTCTACATTCTCATATTATAATTAATCATACCAACTTAAGAAGTAGAAACACGTGCACAATACGATAGTGTTACGACACCAACATGCCAACACTCGATTCTTCATAAAAAGAAAAATATGGATAAGTCAAGAACATCTCGATATAAATTTTTCAAAATTGTAATTTTCATAATCTATCTAATTCTTTATACTTTTTAGTATAAGACAAGCACACGACATACTAGCATTGGTTGGACAAGTTCCCCTAAAGTATTCATCAAGTATCAAAGATTTTTAAAAAATATATATAAACAGACATGCATGTTATTTAGAATATTCAAAAAATATGGATATTCAATACAACAGTACAGTTACATATCGAACACGGAACACGTACACATCACTCTAACAATAGCGTCGATACTCCGTAGATACCAACCCCTAAAATATCTCTGGTTATTAATTATCAGTATAAAGTGGAAACATTACAAAAAGCCCACGTTTAAATTAATGGGCCACATTAGGCTTGTTACCATTTTTTTTATCAAACGGTTAAATATTAATACATAAGAAGAATTTTATAATTAATGTCCACTTTATTAATTATATATTGCATACCAATTAAATCTTTTATTTATCAAATGCTTATATGTTGATTTTCAAACATATAACATATTGAAACAAAAGGGTATAAAATAATTATCTGATTCTTTCCGCAACTAATTGTCTTAAATCTCCACAACAATAAAGAATTATGCAATAGAGCCGTTAGTTTTTTGCAGTCATTTTATTTTTATCCTCTCTTGTTTACGGTTGATAGAAATTCAGGTGACACCATTAAAAAGAAAAAAAAGAAAAGAAAATTTAACGACAAAAAATTATCAATTGTTGAATTATCTTTTTAACAACAAAAAATAACCGCCATTTTTTTTAACATCCAACCTCCATTTGCCCAACCCCTGTAGTCCTAGCCGTAAATTATGGATACTAGACACTGTACATGTCAACTGTTGAGTGGGTAGAAAAGAATCAAATGACTTAGACAAAATTTTAGGTTTAGGGACATTGTTAGAGATATGAGTAGAATTTTAGGTGTAGATGAGTATTTAAAGCTCCTGTGGAGTCCCAATTAATCAAAAATTCATTTTTAATCACACATTTTTTAATAAAAATAATATTACACGTAAATTGAAAACTTTTTCTTCATTTTTAATAACACATACTCAAAAAACCACTATTCAAAAATGCATTTTTTTTTTGCTTTCAAAATAGAGCTCAAACAAGGTATTAATAAACAAAATTGCAAAAACATGAATAGTATTCCCATTTAAATTGCCACAATCAGATTTTAATTCTCCTATATAACCTTCATCTCCTTCATCTACATTTTCACACTGTAACCCATTGTAAAACTCTCTCTACACCAGCAGTTTAGTGTGTAATTCACGCTTTTCACCACCATCTTGTTGCTGATTGAAGGCCTTTATATCAGGTATAAACACGTTTTTCTCTTAAACATTGTTGCCTTCAAATCAAGAAAATTAATATCAGTTTTGTGGTTATAATTAATGCCTTTTGAACACATTTTTTCTCAAGTATTAAGCTTCCTTTGTTTTCAACAATCCTAATTCATGTTTAGTACGATAATTCATGTTTGTTACTTTCCGTCGAAACAATCTCACTTTTCTTGTTTTCAAGAACATCTCTAAAAGGTTTTAGGATTTTTTAAATTCAGTCAACCATTATGATACAAGCAATCTGATGTATATCTGTATAATTTGATTCTGATTCTGATTTTGATTATTTAAGTGAAACGTAAACGGCTTATTTAAGTGGTTTTTCCGTTTCTCGTACGAGATTAATTAATCTTGTGAATTTCCTTGTTTATTACTAAAAGGTTACGTTTGGAAACGTGTTGGACGCTCCAAATTCTGCATCTTCTTCTTTTTCATAAGTAATTCTGACTTTTTACTTTACTTATTATTTTGTGAAAAAAGTAGATTAATTTTACCAGTATATAAACAAGTATTGCCCCCTTCGCTTTTGTGCACAAGAGAAGTTCTCTAATATTTTGGATCAATTGTCAACCATTTGAGGTCAGTTTTGGTCTAATTGATCGGCGTAGTTGACGATATTTTAGTTGCTTTTTGTTAGTACATCTCACAAGATCAAATGTAGTGAGAATTTTCTTCAAATTGTGCGTCGAATTTGTTGTTCCTTCTTATATAACCTTGTACTCTATATATCGTTTTCATTTAAATTTATTATATTTTTTTTTCTGTCGTAGAATATATTGCGATAATTTCATTTGAATTTAGACTCTCCCTTTTAAGTTTGGAGGAAAATTAAATCGGTGACTATGAGAATGATATTGTGCGTGTTTGGGAACTTACTTGTTTTCCTAATTATGTCAGATCCCATATTTGTAGGTTCTGTATACAGATAAAGATGGTGAAGATCTGTTGTATTGGAGCTGGATACGTTGGTGGTCCGACAATGGCAGTCATTGCCCTCAAGTGCCCGTCCGTTGAAGTGGCTGTCGTCGATATATCTGTTGCTCGTATCACAGCCTGGAACAGCGACGTGCTACCGATATACGAGCCGGGCCTTGACGAGGTGGTGAAGCAATGTAGAGGGAAGAATCTTTTCTTTAGCACAGATGTTGAAAAGCACGTCTCAGAAGCTGACATAATCTTTGTTTCTGTGAACACTCCGACAAAAACTCGAGGCCTAGGTGCTGGAAAAGCTGCTGACCTTACGTACTGGGAGAGTGCGGCTAGGATGATTGCCGATGTATCCAAGTCCGACAAGATCGTAGTCGAGAAGTCGACTGTACCGGTGAAAACAGCCGAGGCAATCGAAAGAATTTTAACGCACAATAGCAAGGGGATAAACTATCAAATTCTTTCGAATCCAGAGTTTCTTGCCGAAGGGACTGCGATTCAGGACCTTTTTAGACCCGATCGCGTTCTTATTGGAGGACGAGAAACCACTGAAGGACAAAAGGCAATCCAAGCCCTGAAAGCGGTTTATGCTCAATGGGTGCCAGAAGAAAGGATCATTTGTACCAATCTCTGGTCAGCCGAGCTTTCGAAGCTTGCTGCCAATGCATTCTTGGCTCAGAGAATCTCCTCTGTTAACGCAATGTCAGCACTTTGTGAAGCAACCGGGGCTGATGTTTCACAAGTGTCCCACGCAGTCGGTAAGGACACGAGAATCGGGCCAAAATTCCTCAATGCCAGTGTTGGCTTTGGTGGTTCATGCTTCCAAAAGGACATTCTAAACTTGGTTTATATTTGCGAGTGCAATGGCTTAACTGAAGTGGCCAACTACTGGAAACAAGTCATTAAGGTGAACGATTACCAGAAGAACCGATTTGTCAACCGCATTGTTTCATCAATGTTTAACACAGTTTCAGGCAAAAAGATTGCTGTTCTTGGATTTGCTTTTAAGAAAGATACAGGCGACACAAGAGAGACTCCGGCCATTGACGTGTGCAACGGTCTGCTTGGGGACAAGGCATGCTTGAGCATATACGATCCAGAGGTCACTGCAGAACAGATTCAGAGGGATCTGTCTATGAAAAAGTTCGACTGGGACCATCCCCTTCACCTCCAGCCGATGAGTCCTACCTCAACGGAGCAAGTGAGCATCGTTTGGGATGCTTATGAGGCATCTAAGGATGCACATGGTCTTTGCATTATCACCGAGTGGGATGAATTCAAAAAGCTCGACTATAAAAGGATTTTCGACAGCATGCAAAAGCCTGCATTCGTGTTTGATGGTAGGAACACAGTGAATGCCGAGAAGCTTAGAGAGATTGGATTTATCGTCTACTCCATTGGGAAGCCACTCGATCCTTGGCTCAAGGACATGCCGGCTGTAGCTTAAATGAAACTACAACTCGTAAATTGCGAGGACGAGATCATATATTTTGAATTCATTTTCCTTCATTATGGCTGCCAATTTCTTGGCATGATTTCTTATCCTTAAAATATTTCTATAAACTAAATTTTGTTTAGTTCTAAGAATTTATTTCATCAATAAAATACTTAGCTTTACTTCAATGTTCTATAGATATTGTCTAATTATGAAATGCTAATTGAAAAAATGTAGTTTTAAAGCAGGCTACTAGGTTGGTTGGTTCTATTTGACATCCCTATAAAGTCCTTGCACTTATGAGTGACGATGTTTTAAGACGAGTCTATAAATTTTTGTTAGTCATTATCGGTTGATAAGTAGTGAGCATATTTGAAGACTTGCTATACTTGTCTTGAGATGGATCAAAATCTTTCAAGGTATTAGGGTTAACCAGTTGATTAGCCCAACACTCATACTTCAGATAGTCAAGAGATTTCTTACCTATTAAATTAACTAGCTAAACTCACACGTTGAGATGAATCAAAGGTATATTTAGCTGATTATGAAAAACTCATGCCTTGAGATGAATGAGGGACTTTAGCCAATTATGACTTTATAAGTGATCAACTTTTAGGATTTACCCATTATTTGATAATTTTTTTGAGAAATGATTTTATGAAAAATATTTTTTCTATGAACGTTGAATCAAAAAGTAGGAAATAGTTATGAGGAAGCACGAAAAATAACTTTTTGTAAGAATGCGTGGTTGAAAATGAAACGACAAAAATTTTTAAAGAATAAATTCGAGCAAGATCTTAATATCAAATCTATTAATCACGTGTGTTAAATTAAGCCCCAATTTCTGGCATTTAATTTACTCCAATTTATTTATCATATATTCAATTTCAATTAATCATTTACACAATAAAATATTATATATAGAAACCCAAAATTTTTTCCTACCTTTTAACTATGCATTTTCCAAAAATACAAGAATATGCTCATATTTCTCCTCTTTGTCGGATTATATATTAGACATGCGGTAAATTTTGATTAGCTCCATATACTATGGTACTAGAATTGATCTTCTGCCCACAGTGGATGGAGGTTATAATGTTTATTGTTGATGTGGCAACACCATAAGCGGTGGGCATATATCTCTTGTCCAATGTGGACAAGAAATAAATTCTGATTTCTATTTCCACATCAATGGAGGGATAGAGTAAAAAATTGCTGATGTAGTAACACCGCCAGTGGTGGACTACACCTCTTATCCATTGTGGACATCAAATAAATTCTGATTACAGGAAATAGATTACTCGTAAAAATCATTATCAACTTATGAAATCCCTGTTTGGTAATTTTTTTTGAGAATGGATTTTGTAAAACACACACACACACACACACATATATGTATATATATGTATGTATATATATATATATCATTCTCCATCGGTTACTGAATACATTCAAAATTCCAACATGGCTTCCTCAAATGCGAGTTCTTCAAAAAACAAGAGCAAAAACAAAAACAAAATTGCTCTTCTTGCTCCTTCAATTACTGAATACATTCAAAATTCCAACAAAAATGCTTTAGAGTCAAAACATTCATCTTCAAACACTTTGGCTCTTTCAAATAAATTTTCTGTTCTTGAAAAATCCCCTCAAACTCAAGAAAAACCATCAAACTACAAAAATGCTGTCCAAATTGGTTCTGGAAAACTCCCAAAAATCAATCCAAAACATTTTCAATATTTTACCAAAAATAAGATTCTTACTCTTTCCAATATTGAAACCTCATGGATCGAAAAATATTCAGATCTTACTGAATGCCTATTCGATCTTTTCCTCCTTCCTTTTATTTTCTTCCAAATAGCCTTCAAAAATCTCGTGAGTCTTATGAAAAGATCCTTCTCAAAACTGGATCTGCTGTGATAACTCACACTCCAAATAAACAAAATTCTCAATATATTGATTTCTCAAAACTCTCTATTTGCAAAGTGTTGACATTTGAAGATTGGGATCAACA
>CAIGRP010132285.1:0-19901 GCA_903798385.1 Fraxinus cuspidata
TTGGTATAATTGAGGTCGTCCTTGTGTACAGAAATGTACAATGTAATTGGATTTTGAGCCCAACATTAATCTGAAATTCGTTTTAGATTTGCTTCATTCAATCTATTAATATTCACTTTTGTAGCTTCCATTTGCGGGGTTTTTGACCTTACACTAATACCAAAGCATATTGCATAATAAACGAGTCCTTGCCCAAGATAGAATTCATGTACAACATAAAACCTCTTAGAGAATTTTAGACTATTATAACGTATCAGAGTATACTTAAAAGAAAAACAAACAAAATGTCGTTTTGAATTGACACCAGCTAACACCAAAACAATGGATTTTGGATGTTATAGAGCATTATGCATTTATATTTTCAATTCAAGAATGACGTTACAAAAACATGAATAAATACATCTAAATGAGAAGACTAGTGAAAATCCAATAACCCACCAATATTCCGGGCTAGACCAGTATTATTATTTCTTAGGAATTTTATTCAGTAAAAAATAATATTTTACAATAACTTTTTTTAATATTTTACTAGAAAATAAGTTGATTGGATCGGTCATCATGGGTCGCCAAGCTGGAAAATCCATCAAGCACAACTCGTTTCAAAAAACCCCGTGAAATTTGTCTAGCCCAAGTTTAGTCTTGATATCACCAGGTTGAACCTAGTGCATATCGCAAAAATTAGCGGGTAATCTGAAATCAGTTAAACTTAAACGACTATTTCATTTCCATACACTTTTAATTTAATTTTATGTCACTAAAATCATAATTTTCCATTATCGATCATAAATAAAAAATAAATTATATATATCCTTACATAAAAGGCATATTTTTGAACACGTAGATCTAATTTCCTGTGCACGTTCTAATCTCATGTTCTTATCATCTCGTAATCAAATCTTTCATTAAATTCTATTGTTTCGTCCATATTTTTGCAAGCATTTTCCATTTCAATTTTCGATTTAATTTTTAGTAATACCCACATTCAATTATAACGTTGTATAATGATTTTTCTAATATATTTTTTTTGTGCAGAAAATATGTGTAATTAATGGAGGAAAATGTGTTTACGCATTGTTTGGAAGGAATTAAGCACGTGAAATTATAAACAAGGGGATATACCAACCAAGCCTTTATTGGATGTTCGCAAACTCATGTTGCAAATTTTAGGTTTGTTTTAATTTAAATTTCTGCCATGTTGAACCAAGTCTTTGTCAGAGACTTAGTATTTTGTGTGATGATCCGGAACTTATGTTGAACTAATGTATTGGTGCTTCAGAACAGCAGCAATAGTTGTAACATTGCAAGTGGTAGCTAGGGGCGGAGTCAAAAAATTGGCTAACTAGTCTTTCGTAAATTTCTACACAGTTTTGTCAAATATATAGGTCAGGCACATACATTTTTAGCTAGTCTTAAACTTTGATCCATTCGAGTCTCACACATCTAGATGTCTTTCGCATCTAGTACATTCTTGAGTGAAAGTGTTGACTGTATTTACAGGCATTCAATTATGTAACTATCGGGAATGTAAGATATTGCAACCATAATTAAAAGTTTAAATATTATTAAACATCTCTAAATCTTATAGTGAAACTTATATATATTACGAGAAAAGTTAATAAATTATGATTTTATAATGTCGATTGTATATGAAAACATAATTGTCAAAAAAGAAGTTACATATATGAGACAACAATTTAGATTATTTTTTTTAGAATATCTTGTTCAAGACGATGATAAAAAATTATTATATAAGCAAATATATAAAACTGCAAAATATCGAATCAAGTTTATACATTTTATAATTCAAACTAATCACATAACGCATATCTTATTCTTTTAACGTCTATTTTTAATTTAAAAATAATAATTCTTAGTAATATCATCCATTGTAATGTTGGGTCATGATTTTTCTATTACTTTTTTGTGCAGAAATTTGTGTAATTAATGGAGGAAAAATGTATTTAAGGCGTTTGGAAGGAATTAAGCACGTGAAATCCGAACTAGGGGATATGCTAGCCAAGCCTTTATTGGATGTTTGCAAACTCATGTTGCTTATTTTAGGTTTCTTTTAATTTGAATTTCATTTTCATACATAGAGGTGAATTTGATTTTCCAAAATTGTGATGCTAGATAATTTTGGAATTGCTATGACGATGGTGAAATCTGATATCAACGGTAATATAACGAAAACATAGATGATTATGCAGCACGATAATCCCGTGTATTCAAGCAGGATGGGATGTACGGCTAATTACATTATGAACTTGCAGAGGCTCGAATCTAAGTACTCTTCTAATCCATAAAGATTCAACTACTTGTACATCATAGTACTCGCTAAAGTTGAAACAAAAACTTCTAAATCATCATCTAGCTGTACCAATGGACTTCTTTGGTTAACTAGGTACTACTTATAATCGACATGTTTAAGCTTTATTAAAAGTCACTTTTCTGCATAATCCTTAGTGCGATTAAGGCGATTTACTGTTAATACATTGCAGAGCAATGGATTTTTTAGTAGCCTTGTTCCGTAATCTAGCTGAGCATCAAGATTGGTCAATGTCTCATGCTTGTAATGATTCATACAGGAAGACCTTGAAAAAATGGCATGGTTGGCTTGCAATTCATGGTATTTATACTGATGCATATTTGATTACATCAGAATCAGTTTATTTAATAGTACTAAAGCATCTATTTTGACAATTTTTTTTTTGTCGAACCTAAGGTCGTTATAAAGCTTGTGCCGGACCAGAAAAAGTTAATGCAGGTTTTAGGGACCCAAGGTGACATCTACAGTGATATGGAAATTTTATGCAAGAATTTCTCACCAGTTCTGAGAGAGATTCACAACTTTCCGATAAGATTTTTCAGACTTATAAACTGATCAAGCATCATTTTTTAACAGGACCCACTACAAACATCATTTGTAACCATACATTCCTAGGGCCCACAACAGCTATCTAATGTGTAACCACACGTTTTTTGGACCCACTACTTATAAGCGCTTAAAAGACTGGCCGAGCAGCACTTGGTATTAGGAGTTATAAAAATTGGGACAAAAACCCGCCTCCTCTCATAAAATCTTTTGTATAGTAGTTACTTTAGGGCGGCCTGATAAATGTAATATAGAAAATCAAATATACCATTGAAAATCTGCAGTTGGAGGGATAACTCTACAATATGATTTTGCTGTGGAGCAAAGGGATAAATTTAAAATATGGCTACTCTCTATAGTCCAACAGTTGCTACTACATCTTTAACTTCTCTATTGATTGGTACATGTTTTTCGGGTGCAGAGAGGTGTAGGGCTCGACACTATGCAAGCTTCTTGAGGGATATGAACAATTTCTATCTGTAAACAGTTTGTTCTAAATTTGAGGCTAAACATACAAAAATGTTGAGCCGGGTGCTAACATTTCACACTCCGCCTATCCCGACCCAACATTGAAAAAAGGTTCATAATAGTTTCTCTTTAATTTGGTTTAATGAATACTGGGACAAGCATCCCCCCCCCCCCCCCCCCCCCCCCCCCCCCCCCCCCCCCCCCCCCCCCCCCCCCCCCCCCCCCCCCCCCCCCCCCCCCCCCCCCCCCCCCCCCCCNCAAGCTGTTAGATTCAGAGGAGGCGGATGTAATCGAGGATGGAGAAGGCGATGATGTTGACCTGGAGGTTGAGTATAAAGAGAACGAGGATGCCCAAGATCTTGATTAACCCCCCCCCCCCCCCCCCAAACTTTTGCATCATTTTGCACAAGAATTCTAGTTAGGTTATTGAACAATTATCACGGCTTTAATTCGCCAATATGTATGGCAAAAACATTCATTAACAATGATGAGGATATTGTAAAGCTTATACAATATGCAACTTAATTGCCTTCATAATGTTATATTGTGCAATCTCAATACAAAATGGTGTAAAAATAACAAACAGTAGAGAGTAGTGTGGTACCAAAATTGTTCGACCAAAACTATACAACAACAATGAAGGAAGGTTACCTTATGAGATTACGAAAACCCGTAGCTCTCCCCGGTCTCCCCGAGTGATGCGCGTGTCTGAGTCGAGGTATGTAACTTCAAATTCACCAGTTCCTGGATTAGATGGTGGCCTTAATCCATCTGGTAATCGTGGTATATCCAATGGTGGAAGTTGAGATAAATTTCCTGTTGTCTTCACAGCTGTTTTTTCGTATGTTATCTTGATTTTGCAACTTTCTGTTCAAAAGATAGAGGAGCATTCATTAAGTGAATTTGTAATCTCTCTGTAACGAAAAATAAGGAAAGGCTAAATGAGGACTTTGAACTGAAAAACCAAATATAAAAGTCACTAACCTATAATTTCAAATTTGTGGGCAAAAGTGGCAGTTACTTCAACAGGTGGAAAAGGCCATGGAGCACCTAATTCAAGCTCTACTATATTGTCAAAATCTTTGCTAAAGACGTCAATCCTTTGGAACACCTGATCAGAAACAAAGGCTTATATCAGATTATAAGAAAATACTGCATTCCAGCATGTTTGTCTAAGCTTAAAAGTTGCTTAAACTTACTTTGATGTAACTTTATGTTTCCAACATGTTTAGATAAACTGCATCTTTTCTTATTTATAAGTAAAATAAGTTGCTTGTCTTGAAGAAGTTCTCAAATGGAAGGATAAAAGATCATTTACAAGTACACAATAATAATAATCTAGAGACATTGATAAAATGCCAAAAATACGCACCATTCCCGTTAAGGCGCCTAAATGTCCGATTCAATTCTAGATACTTTAAATGGTATTTTGGAAGCGCATTAATTCACAAGTGGTCAAATACAATAACCAGAAGACGCCAACATTAAAATCATATTACATAGTACTCTAGCATACCTGGCCAAGAGTTATGGGAAGAAGTCTTCCAGTGGGTGGCCCAGGACGACTCCCTCCAAGTGTCCGAGAAGAAAATGCACTGCTATAAATCAATTTCCATCTGCCTTGCAGTGTATCAAGATCACTCAAAAGATCTACTGGACCTCCGGTAGATTCAAGCTCCTTTGCAAAATCATCAGCTTTGCGTAGATCGTCTTCGTTTGCAGCAAGACCTCTATTTGACCCAGAAACTGCACTCTGAAATTAAAAATCCCCCATGAATCAGCAGGCATTACTGGGACTAACTCTTTAAGTTTTATGTAATTTTTTCGCTTTCCTAATTTTTTGAGCAAATATATATCATGTAACTACAGCTATACCAGTTTTTCTCTAATTTTTTAAAAACCTTCTCCCTTCCAAAGAGACACAGATTAGGCAATGATGACCAAGACAGCAAACGAGGACCATTGACCAAGCTCAGAAACATGTTCCATCCTTCATAAAATGTCATCAAATCTCACAGTACAAATGGGCCGTAACATTCGGCTAACCCGTCATCTCAACTCATATTCAATTAACTCAAACTGAATAAGTGCTTAAAATACATACATATCTATCTTTGTTGACACAACAACGTAGCTGAGAAGGAATTGGAAATTGGACATCCTAAACATTGCTTCATGACAGTCAAATTATTAGCATTATTATCCGTGGTTGGCAAAAGTTACAACTAGGGTCCTACTTCTGAAATGAAGTGGTATGACCTAATGACGTGTTTGGTACACAGGTAAAGTAGATTAAGAAAAGCCACAATCTTGTCCTTTTACGATGCAGTCCAGTTGTATCTACGAACCAAACATGCCATACAAGCTTACCTGTCTTGTTGATCTCGCTTGCTCATCCCACTTCTGTGAATTTTTCTAATTTGATGTACCAGACTATAATGTTCAATTTTAACAGAAAGAATCATTGCGTACTTAGTGTGAACAAGCATTTGTTCTCTTGATCATAGAAGACATTACTACACTATAGTATTTTCTAAACCTTTGACAAAATTTTGTCAGTCTTTACAGTTTTCATACATCTCCTAAATTCTCTCAACTCACATTGAATCCTTTGTTGCCACTCTGTTTGTTCATTATTACATCTAACAGAGGGTCCACAACAAATGAATCATTAACCACCAAAATGAACTTATGTTAATTTTGGTGTAATCTCCCCACTTCTAAAACACATAGAACTAAACAATGAGATAATATAAGAAATCGAAGCCAATTTAGCAACAAAAATTCCATCACATCTATGAAATCTCCCAATAATCAACCTAATCCAAAAAGAAATAAACAGTTTTTAGGAATATAACTACAGAAATTAACACAATTCTAACATTTGTACTAGTCAAGAATGACCTCACAAAATCAATTCTTCATCATGTCCACAAAAGTGAGATTCCAAGCCAAAATAATAAGATGATCAACAAAATCAAGCCTCCAAAAAAATAAAAACGAAAAAGCTGGGATTTTGATTTATACCAGTAATTTGAACTTCAAGGACCCAATAAGCTCATCTTTTGATTGTCGAGTTTCGGGAGGTTCAATGAATTCGACTACACTAGAAGACGACCTACAAATACCCCTTTTCTTGAAATTGCAGTTTCTTCTTCTGCTGTGACATGATGAAGATGAATTAATTGAACCATAATTTATTAGTGAAACTGAGGATAATGATGGTACAGAATACTGATGGTGAAGTGGAAGGATAAAATTAAGTACGGAGGAAGCCATGACCATTTGCAGAGTCTGTGCAATAAGAAATGTAGAATATTTTAATTTGTGTTTTGATTGGGTGGTGAGGAAGTTTTGTAGAATTCACTGGAATTTCTTGGACCCGACTCAATATGATGGCCAAATATCCAGGAGATGCTCTTCATATTCCATTTCATCAATTTATTATAAGCAAACTCTTCCGGACAGTAAAAGAACTGTGTCAACTGGACCAAGGTTTAGTGCTTGTTGAGGCCAATCTTGTTTTGTTAGGGATGGGCAACAAATCGAATGGAACTTAAGAAGTCGGTCCATTTTATTGATTGGCATCGACTCTATATCTTATTTTACAATTGAACTAAATTGTCCAGTTCACTTCGCTTAAGTTTTAGAATCAAGAACTGAATAGTTTGATCGGATTCTAATTTTTAGTATATGTAAACGAAAAATTCGAGAAGAACCAAATTTCTACTATTTTCTCAAGTATTAGACCTGAATGTTCGTGATCTGGCTTGGAGTCAATCATGTATGAAATGCAAGTTTATTCGTGCCCACAAATCCTCTCATAGAGTCCAATCATTAAATCAACACACTAAAATTTCAAAAATAAATCCTTAGTTTCTCCATAGATATTAAGATATTGAGATGTGTTGGAGTTGAACCCTGGTTCCTTTTGGTGCTCCCAGCATTTTGGCTTGAAAACGTGTTCTGTGAAATACATTTTCATTTATGAAGCAACTCTTATCCGATGGTTGACACGTGGTTCACTCATGGCCGGTGGATGGAAGACAAGCTAAATACTTGAGCCGATGGTTTTTGCCTTCAATCGATTGGTCTTTCATTCTAGAGACTTCTGAGCTCTTAGGGTTTGAGAGAAAAAGAGAGGAAAAGGAGAAAATTGCTAGGGTTTTGCTGTTCTTCGTCTGTGTCATTTAAAATATCTAATTTTAAGTGTGGTTTGTGTTCGTACTGTAATATTCTGTGTGAATACTGTGAAGATCTGAGTGATTTCTCTGTTGTGGTTACTAAGATTTCTTGGTGAATCTTGATAGATTTATCATTGTATTTTGAGAGATAAGTCTCATATCTCTTCTCTCTGAACAGTTGTAATCTTCGTTGCCACTTTGGACTGTTTTTAGTGTAATTGAGCATAATCATTTTTTTGGATGCTCAACGGGGAATGTAGGTGTTAAAAGCGGTCACCAAACCTCCGGGGCTAAGGCCGAAACTATTTCTTGTGTTCATTTTAATTTCTGCAGTTTACTTTCAGTTTGTTTTCGATTATTCTTGCATCTCGGTTCTTATATTATGTGTGGTATGGGCCTTACAAGATGATTATAAATAAAAGCAATTGAAAGGCTTTTGTCACGTCCAAGCATCCGGCCCCAAGGGGCATTGACCACATTATTACCACAGAAAAGATGTTGGCTCCACAACAAACACTAGGTGTTAGCATCCGAGCGAACAGCAATGTGTGTACAATGTTGCAATTCGACTAAGAAACTTACCCATCAAACCAATTTTGTAGAGTAAACTTTTGCCATGCGAATTTCCTCTACCAGATAGATCTTGACAAGGCTCTCCTCTTAAGGGATTGAGGGCTGCTCTGACCAAGGGTCCTAGCAGACCGCAATCTGAAAACGATAACAAGCAGATATGAGTTGCAAGTTTCAATGACAACGTATAGGTCAGTAGGGGTGTGGTTGAAAATCTTTTGGCAGTAGAGTCCTATCGATATTTTAGATCATACATATATTAATGAAAAATATAAAGAAAATTAACTCGAAAGAAGAAAAATAATTTATATTCTATAAATTTTTATAACCTCTTATTCATGGAGTTACAAATCATTAAAATATCAAACAAATCTCTAATGTATAATTATAATATTAAGAAATAATCATAGAAAATTATAGAAATGTTGATATACTTTTTAAAATCCAATAAACAAAGAAACAAAAAGAAATGGAAAGAATTACATTGAACTTCTTCAACCTTGTGCATGTGCAATTAAATTACTAATATTTGCTTGACAACTTAACTCCATGATAATACAATTTATTTGATAGTCAATAGTACTAAACTATTGGTTCTTTTCTCTTATAATAACTGTCCATTTATACTAAAAATTAATATACTTAAATTATATAAGATTGACTTTGGTTGTATCTAAATTAATTTATAATTAAAAATAAATAAACAATGTGATTGTGAGAGATGAGAGTTGTAATTACTAATCAATGAGCCCTAAATTATTAGTCAAACTTAAAATAAGCAAATTATTTATTTTGTGAATAAAATAACGTTTTCACTTCCAAATAAGAAAAAATAATGGTCGAACAATCTCATCTGAAAGTTTAAATTGCTAAAGAGGAGGTGTATTTATTTATCTATTTATTTTCTTCGATACAACACCTCATGTCATGCCAAATTTATATATGCATCGAGGGCACCCTATCATGCCATGTGACAAATTTTCGTAAATGAATCATGGCAATATGTATATCATATTTCTTACCTAAATCATATACAATGTTGAATTAAATCATATATAAAAGACGCATTTATCTATATATATGCTGTCTTTAAGAGTAACACGTCCAAAATCATGCAAACAAAAACTTATTTAGAAGTAACTTTCAGTGCTTGTCTTTAAACATGATGTGCGCATTTGATACGTCAACCAAGAAAGGATTATAAATAGAGACTTTTAGAAAAATGTCATATTTTTGGAATACAACTCATTATTTTAGCTATTTCTTGCTCATAAGTATTAGCATGAACGTGCACCACAATGTTGCAACGCGATGATGAAACTTGCCCATCAAAACCGACATCTTCAGGTAACGGTGATTGTAGAGTAAAACCTTTGCCTTGGAAATTTCTACGAAGTAGATCTTGTCGAGACTCTCCTTATAGATGTTGAGGGCCGCCTAGCAGGCCAAAATCTGAAAAATGAAAATAAAAGTATAAGGGCTTGTTCTCTTTGACGTTTTTGTTTTCGATTTTTCAAAACAGTGAAAAATGTGTTCTCTTTCCTATTTTCAAAAACGCGTTTTTGAAAACAAATTTAAAATTTTCAAAGAAAACACAAAACGATAAATTTTTCGTTTTGAATGTTTTCAGTTATAACTTGGATTTTGAGATTTTTTTATTTTTCAAAACAATTTTTAAAAATGGAAAAAAGAACACGTTTTCAACAATTTCAAAATGGACACTCAAAACACAAATCAAAATGAATTCAAAACTAAAAACACAAAATGAAACACGAAAAGAACAGGTCCTAAGAGTTTCAAGTTTCAACGATAAAATGCAATTAAGCAAGGACGTGATTGAAAATTTGTTAACAGCAAGGTCCTAGCGATTGTTTAGATCAACACCTATATTAAAAACAAATGAAAAGAAAAATAATACCGTAAAGAGAAAAATAATTCTCTTTACATATTTTTTTTCATAACCTCTTATATTCATGGAGTTACAAATTATTAAAATACCAAACGAAACTATAATATTATACAATCATAACATTAGAAAATGATCACAAAAGAATTAAAGAATTGTTTACATATATTTTTTACGTCCAATAAACAAACAAACAAACAAAATGAAAAGGAAAGATTTGCTTAAATTTCTTCAACCTTGAGCATGTGCAATTAAATTACTAATATTTACTTGACAACTTAACAACTCCTTGGTAATAAAATTTATTTGAAAGTCAACAGTAATAAATTATTGGATCTTTTAGTGACATATTATGCTTGATATTTTTTCTATTAAGTTAACTGTCGAATCATATTAAAAAGTAAAGTACTTAATTATAATTAGTTGCTATAAGATTGACTTTGGTTGTATCTAAATCAATTTGTTATTAAAAGGAAATTAAACAATGTGAATGTGAGAGAGATCATCAGAGTTGTAATCTAGTTGAAAAATTAATTGTGTGCCCAACTCATGTTTCGCTAAGCTTGTGTACTTGTGAATAAACAAAAATATTTTGAAATAAATGATATTATTAGTCAAGCTTGAAATCAGTAAATTTTTTATTTTATGAGTAAAATAAAAATTAGTCTCAAATACGTAACTTTTTTACTTCAAAAAATGTAAATAAATAAAATTAATTGTTAGATTACCTCATCTAAAAGTTTGAATTACTGAAAATGATATGTACTTATTTATTATCTTCGATATACCTCATTATGTGCATGCCATATATTCATCAAGACACCCTACCATGCCATGTGACAAATTTTCACTAATGACTCATGGTAATACTTAAAATTAAATTTCTTACCTAACTCATATATTATGTTGAACAAACTCATATATAAAGGATATATATAGTTTCAAGAGTAAGGAATCCAAAATCATGCAAATAAGAACTTATTTAGAAGCAACTTTTAATGTTTGTCTCTAAACATGACGAGCTTATTTGATACGCTAGACAATATTGTAAAGGTATAAGCGTAATACTAATTCAATTGCGGAAGAAAGACGTATTAATAGAAAGTCAAGTTCACGAGTACCCTCTTTTCCGAATATATAGAAATGCCTATCTTATCTCAATCTTATCATTTTCATATACAAACAAAATCATATCAATACATACTTTTCATTCACAAACAAATTTAGAAAAAAACAAAAAAAAAAAAACATAGAATCTATGTTAGAAAATGATTTTGTTGAATGAATCAGCGAGGGAGAGCTTTGAATGTGTCCCTTTGGACAATACAAACAAAAAATACTGAAGTAAACCAGTGACTTTTGGCCTTCTTAATATATGCGAACTGCTGTTTGACCAAATCTTTGTATTTAAAATTTAGATACATCTGTATTTTATAATGTCATGTTTTTAAACAATTTTTAATGTTGGAAAAGTACTACGTAATACTTGCAACTTGAAGGAACTTTTGGCAATTTTAAAATAGCAAATTGACTTAATTAAATTAGATACTTCCATTTTATGAGGATTAGTGCTTCCCCAGCTGTAATGACCAATTAACAGTTAAACAATGCAGATTAAGGCTGCTTTCCAATCACATGTAAGAACCAAGCTTGAGAAATGTGTTGTTTTTTTGTGTCATTTATCAAGCTTGAGAGTGTTTGAAGATGATTTAATTAAGCCCCCATATGGTTTAGATTGAGAGAGAGAGAGTTTCATTAAATTTTGATAAAAGTTAATGGATTGTACGATTTAAAAATCGTGAATTCCATGAAATGTTAGGTTAAAATTATTAATTTTGACTTAAATTTTAATAAGATTTTTTAGTTTAGCAAAACAGGGTTATGATTGTTCAAGTTAATGAAAATATAAATCTGAATATCAGTGAAAATCAAGTTTATTTTTTCATAAAGGTCTAACGTGTGGGAAAAATATCGTCTACACACTCTTAACTTGTGGGATTGAGTTATTTCATTAGGATAACAACACGATTATCGATTTTTGATTGATGATAGAAGCATTCGTGGTAATCGATATTTCCTAAGCACCCACGAGTTAGGCCAGCGATTTATACTTGCTAAAATGAAGGGACCCCTTACTATTCACCATTGAGGAATGTGAGTACGAGAATAGTGAAGGCTAGGTTCTTCAACCCCTCATACACGTTGCACATATTTCCATATCTTAGATTTCATCAACAAATTTAAGAAACATAATGGACAATCGACATGTGTCCAAGCCTTGTCTAACCATCTTGTGGAATCGTTAACCAAGAAAGGACTATATATAGCAACCTTCAAGAAAGGGTTATAAATAGCAATCAAGAAAGGACTACGTATAGCAACCTTCAAGAAAGGGGAACAATCTTCACTTGTCATTATACACTCACCATTTGATAGAGATTAAAATCAAATTTTTCATCGATTTTAATAGTAGTTGTTGAAATATAAGGTTGAAAAGTTGTGAATACCATAAAATGTAAGTTAATATTGATTTTTAACTTTAATTTAGATTAAAATCTTGATTTTAATTTTCACCAAACCAGGATTTAAATCAGTTTTTATATTTTAAACACACCCCATTTATCAATATTGACCATGGATTGTTACGCAGCTTATGTCATTGTGGGACCCACCTAGGATGAGGTTCCCTACTTTTTCTGGTCGCTATACAATTCGGAGATTCTGTCCTGGTTATCCGTGAAATCGACAATCAAGACCCAACATACGAGGGGAAAAAGTCAGCCTATGTTTGGTGAAGAGATCATTTACATAAATTAGTCAGTCTAGCAAATTCCACCCGATCAATCCCTTTCTTGTGGTGCAATGTCTCTCTGGACTACACTGGAAACAAAAGCCTTTTACTAGAGGGAAAGCCAAAGCAATGCAAATCAACAAACTTAACCAAACCCCAAGAATTTTACTACAAAAAAAAATCGAACTTTATATCATGGGCATTACAACGAACAAGCTGGAAATTTCTGGAGTAGAACAAATTATTTTATCTATTTCTGGCTCATATAGCAAAAAATGTTATTTTATTTGATTGAATCCTTTGTCTTATAAAATAAATTCAATTATGAATGCAAGTTAATGAACAATAACTAGGAAAATGAAACGCAACTGCCTATATCATTAATTTTTATTTTGTTTCTCACGAGTAGTTTTGAGTATCTAGATATGAACTTCGTTTAGACACGTTTGTATCACGATTAGGTCACTAGGTACAAAATTTAGATCACTAGATTTATAATTTTAATTTCAATTATGTCACGCTGACGTAACAAATTGAAACATTAAGTTTATAGTACTAATAGAAGACCAATTCTAACTTGATTTTACAAATGAACCCCAATCACGTTAGAACATAAATATAAAATCCTAACACAAAGATAAACAATTTTACTATCTAATTACTATTCAAGTAAATTTTGTCTTTTGACTATGATCATACAAGTTGAGTGAATGGTCTTGAATTTTGTTTAATAAAAACTTGTGGGTATCAAGTTGTGGCATTTTCTTGGCACGTATGTAATTATACCTCTCTTAATTTATTTCCCTTTATGGCTTCCAAGAAAAGTCTATAAATAATTAATAATTGATGGTGACAATTTTTTTCAACTTTATATAAGGTTTCCTCTCTTTTGTATTAACTGCATACACACAACAGTTTTCTCAGATAATATTAGTAAAACCAGAAAGAGAGAAAAATATGGGGAGAAACTGCCATCCTTTACTGAGAGGTGGAAGAAGAGAAACTAAATACAGCCATGGATTTTCTGCTTCAGACATGAAAACTCTAGCCAGTATATGTGAGGTCATTCTACCTTCTTTACCCCTGAATACTGCTGAAATTTCTTCAAAGAATGAACAATCCAAAAGGGCTGTTCAGTCTTTCTACAATGCTTCTGGATCACAGTATCCCATACCAGACGAGGTAAACATAGCACGTATCTGATACACGAAGCGTTAGGGTTGCAGAAAGTGAAGTTTCTTATATAGTTTCAATGTGTATATGCAGGTTGCAGAACTTATAACAAAGAGGGGATTTTTGGAAGGTAAACTATTAGTCAGAGGGCTGTTAAAAATTCTTTCGACGAGGCTCGGGACGTTATTGATCTGTGGAACTCTTTGTTTTGGCAACAAATGGCCATATATGAACAAATTCTCGTGTATTTCTCTACACAAGAGGGAAACTGTTATTCAGTACTGGTTCAAGAATTGGCTTCTTACTCCTATCAGGATAGCTTTTATGTTCATCAAAATCTTATGTCTCTTTGTCTTCTTCACTCGGGTAATTTTCTTCAAAACCTTAACTCAAATGTTTTTGTATTTTTACGCGTGATACTTTGCCCTTGTTTGATTTTTATTTTTTTATAATATATGATTTTGTGAAATATAAGAAAGTATGGTTAAAAAGTAAAAGAAAATTATGGATTCACGTGTAAAATTAATTTACTTAGAAAACATATGATTGAAAATATTTTGAAGAAATTTAGTAATGTGATCTTATTTCCTCCTCGAACTTCTTGAAAGATTCTAATATAACCCTTTTATATATCAACTTACGTCATATTTTTCGTTGTTGACATATGATAATGTTATTATTGTAAAATATTTATGGCCTAATATCAGCAGATTTAGCTCCTTGTTAGTTATCTACAGCAAGCATCTCACTTATGCTTGCTACCCCGGGAAAAAATAAAATAAAATTACACAGAATATATAATAAAGAATGGAATTATGTCATAGTTGACCTAGCTTTTTAGCACAAGAGCTAATAGAAAAATTGCCATTATAGAGTATTCAGTCTCCTTTATTAATGAGTAGTGAATTCTCTCACTTTATGTAAATTATAATTTGAATTATTTGAGGATCTTAGCCACGTAGTGGATAATAGACAAATATCGTACATCTACTCCTTTCTTAGCCCTGTTTGGTGCATATTTTGACAATAAGAATGCATTTTTATTGCTGATGTGATGGGGAATATGTGATTGAAAAAAGAATGAAAAGTTATTCATGTGATGAAAAATATTATTTATTGATGAATGTGTGGTTGAAAATTAGTAGAAGAATGAGAATGGGGAAAATAATGTGGCTCAAACATGGGCTAAATATTGATTATCTAATACTAAAAGCGATATCATCACACGTTATTCACAATAAATTTGATTAGCTCTTGACATTTCCTTAACCATTAAGGATGTGGTTGGTTGATGAAAATGATACCTTTATGACTCCTTATTTTTTTCGCTATAAATATAATCTTATTTTTATGGAAAGCATCTTTCTACAAGTCACACATACTTGATTTTTTGTGTGGCAAGAGACCAACAACCTATAATATTTCTAGTAATTAAATGTCAAAATTTCTTATATGCTACAAGTACTGATTTGACTGAAATAGTTCTTGATAATAAAATAAACAAGATTTTAGCTTTTGTCTCTTCTTTAATATTGTCGAATATTGCCCCATAAACAGCTGTGTGTGAATCAAGAAATCTTCTGAATATTGATAGGAAAGAAAAAGAAGCAAGACAAACAAACAAATTGCATTGAAACTTGACTTGGTGAAATTTAACCAAATTGAGGAGGTTTTAATGAAAGTTTACTGCCTATAACAGAGTAATTAGTGAAATTATCAACAAGTTTGATACAGGAAAACTAATGTTATGGACAGTGATTTATGCTACAACAGAGTTTATAATCCAGTCACATCTAGTAGGTTAATACTACTACAGATTAACTCAGAAAGCAGGAAATTTAAATACAATTCATCCTTTTATAGGTTGGAGAAGATTCAAAAAATCCAGCTTGGGAAGCCATGGATTATGAGGTAGATAGTGCTGAAAATTTATCCAATTTGCCTGAAGATAGACCTCTTGAAAAAGGAATAGTAGAGACCATGAATGAAACCGAGTCGAAATTTGTCAGTTCTCTAGTTCAAAAAGGCCTCAGTGTCACCGAAGATCCTTTACAGAACATGTACAAGATCAAATGCGACGTTGTAATTGTAGGCTCGGGTTGTGGTGGTGGTGTTGCTGCTGCTGTTCTTGCAAGTTCAGGCCTGAAAGTTGTGGTACTTGAAAAAGGAAATTATTTTACTAAATCAGATTATTCTGCACTAGAAGGACCTTCAATGAATCAACTTTATGAATCTGGAGGACTTCTTGCAACTTTGGATGGAAAAATGATGGTTCTTGCAGGATCAACAGTGGGCGGTGGATCTGCTGTTAATTGGTCGGCCTGTATTAAAACACCGAATTCTGTACTTCAAGAATGGGCTAAAGATCACAAAATTCCAATGTTTGCAACTTCTCAGTATTCCTCTGCTATGGATATTGTGTACGAAAGACTTGGTGTCACGGAGAATTGTGTCCAAGAGGGGTTACAGAATCAGATTTTACGAAGAGGGTGCGAAAAATTAGGACTTGAAGTTGAATCAGTCCCACGAAATTCCTCAGAAAGACATTACTGTGGTTCTTGTTGCTATGGCTGTGTACAAGGTGACAAGAAAGGGACTGACACAACTTGGCTAGTCGATGCAGTGAATTGTGGTGCAGTGATCATAACAGGATGCAAAGCCGAGAGATTTGTACTAGAAAAGAGCGAGTGTGGGAGTACAAGGCAGAAGAAATGCTTGGGAGTGAATGCAAAGAGTATGAATACAGATTTTACGAACAGTATACAAATTGAGGCTAAGGTGACAATCTCAGCTTGTGGTTCTCTCTTGACCCCTCCATTGATGATTTCTAGTGGTTTAACAAATAAAAACATTGGTCAGAATCTTCATCTTCACCCGGTTCTAATGGCGTGGGGATACTTCCCAGAGTCCAATTCAGATCTCAAAGGAAAAATTTACGAGGGAGGTATAATCACCTCGTTGCATAAAGTTAGACCGGATGGATCAAATGCAAGAGCAGTTATAGAATCCCCTATACTAGGCCCGGGGTCGTTTGCTGCATTATGTCCTTGGAAGTCAGGAATGGACTTGAAGAACAGGATGGTTAGGTATTCTAGAACGGCTCATCTGTTCTCAATGATTCGAGATAGAGGCTCCGGGGAAGTTACAACAGAAGGAAGGATTAATTATACGTTCAATAAACTGGACAAAGAAAATATGAAGGTAGGTTTTCGCGAAGCATTGAGGATTTTGATAGCGGCAGGAGCTGCTGAGGTGGGCACTCATCGGAGTGATGGACAAAAGCTGATATGCAAAGGCAAAAGTAACAAAGAGTTGGACGAGTTTCTTGACACGGTTACTGTCCCGGAAGGGCCTAAATCTTTGGTCGAGAACTGGACTACTTATTGTTCCGCGCATCAGATAGGAAGCTGCAGAATGGGGATTAACGAAGAGGAGGGTGCAGTGGACGAAAATGGAGAGAGTTGGGAAGCAGAAGGCCTATTTGTTTGTGATGCTAGTGTTCTTCCAAGCGCCATTGGAATCAATCCTATGATAACCATTCAAGCAACTTCATATTGCCTCTCGAAAAAGATAGCTGAGAGGCTGAAAAGTTTTAGCTAGTATAGTACATTCTTTACTATGTTTACATATAATCTACATACATTGTTGAATAAGCATGGCAATACAATGATGACACTGTTTGGTATACTAGATTGGATTGGACACGGGAGAAATAAAGAAGAAAAAATTCAAAACTTTTTGTTAACCAAACACAAATATGTGCATCTCTCTCAACATTATTAATTCAATGAATTAATCTACTTGTACATTTTTTGTGTACATCTTGAATGATATTCCAAGAGGAGTCAAAATCGAGATAATTGATTGTTTTAAGTGTTGGCAAATCAATGACAAAATTATATGCCACATGGTGAAATGTAAACCAGAAATTCGATTATGATAATATTTCATATGTATATAAAAAATTATGGCCCCCTCATATTTAAACGTTTGAGTCATTGAAAAATATACAATATCAAGTAAATTTCGTTAACAAGTTTACCCTGAAAGAAAGAGAAACTCAACGAATTAGATTTCAGGAAAACTGACAGTAAAATATTTCTATTGCTGATCACTAAGAACTCACTTGAGATCCAAAAGATCTTATTACTCATATTTTGAAGGATTAATTTATGAATGGTCATTGAATGATAGCAAGTATTACCATTTAATAACCGAATTTAAAATCATATCTTAATAATCAATTAATTATGCACTATATTATCCATCAATCGCTCAAGTCGACACCATTTGTTGAATCTAACTGATTTTTCCACTTGAGTAATGAGTAAATAATACAATGTATTTTTCAATTGACCATTAAGATATAATTTTAAGTTCAATTAATAACTAGTTGTAGTCCACGTAGTTAAATAGGCATACAAAATTATCCCTTCAAAATATGGGCCTCAAATAAAGGCTTAAAACTTTAATCTTGTCATTACTACTCTAGCAATGAAACTCATCTCTCGACTTTGATCCTAAACAGCCATTTTCCACATCTGGTTATTACAAAATCGGGTGTATTAGTACAAAAATTGGTACCCTATAAATAGACAGCACAGACGAATTAAGATCAAACTCATACCTTGATTTCTCTTCTATATCTTGGATTTTCCCGAAACCCAGGTAATCAAATAATTTATATTTTTCAATTAAATTTGAAACGCGAATTGTCGCAAGTGCATAGGTGGTTTTGTTAACAAACTTTTAGGCACCTAGTAATTTATTTATTTATTCAGTTTAGTCGATTTTATGCTGAATTTTCTGGGCAGAAAGAAGCACGCACGCTCACGTAAGGGATTATACGTTAGCCTTTTCGAGGTTTCTAAAAAGGGGGAGGGGGGGTGATGCTAGTTTTATATGTGAAATTGTGGTGTTTCTTTGACTGCAACTGTATTTGTAATTTTATTTCCCATGGACTGAAGTTGTTGAGTAACAGATGGAAACAGTGAATGGTGATGCCCTTTTTGTGGTGCCGCAAGAAACCATGGGCAATGTATCCAATGTGGGGAGTTATAATCAACGAGTGGATGAGATATTAATAAAAGTTGGTCAGGTAGAATTTAGATATGAAT
This sequence comes from Fraxinus cuspidata, assembly GCA_903798385.1. NCBI lineage: Eukaryota > Viridiplantae > Streptophyta > Magnoliopsida > Lamiales > Oleaceae > Fraxinus > Fraxinus cuspidata. The sequence goes on from CAIGRP010132285.1 coordinate 19,082, forward strand.
ATTAAATTTAAAGTTTTGTTATTTCGCCATGTTTGTCTCTTTTTATTAAATAATGCATTATATTTTATCTTGAAAGTATTGCATTGAGGTTGAAGAAATAATCTGATTCTTTTGTGTAGTTTATTCAAGATCCCTTTTATTATTTTGGAATTTATTTGTTTTACTTAAGATTTGATACCAACTACTGTATTCTCTCAAAGGGGAAATGTTATTCTGATCCTGGGAGTAATTTTGAAAACTGTACATGTAATAATTGAATTTTATCTCTTTTTATTTACAGCTAGAGCAAAATTTGAATGAGGTTGAGCAATTTTACATGTCTGCAAATAAAAAGAAGCGCACTCCAAAAGGTAGCTCAGTTCTGAAGGACAAAGATAGCGAGAAGCTGTTTGCCAGCTTTAAAAGGAGGCGACAGGATGCAGCCAGTAGGGAAGCAGCTGCTGGTAAGAGAATGCAAGAGCTTATGCGCCACTTTGGAACAATATTACGTCAGGTAATCACAAATGCTCTGCATTTGTCCTTGCAATAATATTTATAGCCTTCTACAGCGGCTGCTTACACATGGGGGTCCTGTGAAAATTTTATGGTGTTTAGCATCTTCGTTGCCATGTTTTTGTTGGACACATCTTTTAGGTAGACTATAAACCTCCAACTAACATCCATTTCTTCTTGCATTTATACAACTATTTGAAGTGGGTTCTCCTCCTACTAATCCTTCGATGCTTCCATATATTCGACCGTGGTTTATAACTATAGCTTCCATACCTATTTGTTTTTTGTTTCTTTGGGAATCATCTCTCGGATAAAGAAAGAGCAAGAG
>CAIGRP010132288.1:0-13021 GCA_903798385.1 Fraxinus cuspidata
GTAAATGATTTCTGACGCAACTGCTGATTTGTCCGTTCGTACTCTACCATACGTCCTAGCCAGCACCTACAGATGTGAATATGGGTGAGTTGGTACGCAAAAGATCTTGGCAGGAGAGGATGAGACGGTTTGGCGGGGTGTAATGTGGAGTGCTGGCCTTTGCATCCGTCGTGGAGGCGGATGAGATATGTTCTACTAGGAGGGAGGCGATGATGCGTTCAGTTCGGAGTCAATGTATCACTTCGTCTGTGTGATTTCAGTTCAGATGTTAATCCCGTCATGAGACGCCAAATCGGTTTGGTCAATACGTGGCAGATGAGGTGGATGGATGAGCTGAAGATCCGTAACAAAACTAATCCTATTAATAGCACTTTTCATGATAATACCAGTGTTCATGCGTAAAAAACGTATAATAGTTTGTCGAAAAGGCCAAAGTAAATGATTTCTGACGCAACTGCTGATTTGTCCGTTCGTACTCTACCATACGTCCTAGCCAGCACCTACAGATGTGAATATGGGTGAGTTGGTACGCAAAAGATCTTGGCAGGAGAGGATGAGACGGTTTGGCGGGGTGTAATGTGGAGTGCTGGCCTTTGCATTCGTCGTGGAGGCGGATGAGATATGTTCTTCTAGGAGGGAGGCGATGATGCTCTCAGTTCGGAGTCAATGTATCACTTCGTCTGTGTGATTTCAGTTCAGATGTTAATCCCGTCATGAGAAGCCAAATCGGTTTGGTCAATACGTGGCAGATGAGGTGGATGGATGAGCTGAAGATCCGTAACAAAACTAATCCTATTAATAGCACTTTTCATGATAATACCAGTGTTCATGCGTAAAAAACCTATAATAGTTTGTCGAAAAGGCCAAATTTTCATGATAATACCAGTGTTCATGCGTAAAAAGCCTATAATAGTTTGTCGAACAGGCCAATCCAGTGGCGTCGTAGGAATAGGCCCGTCAAAGAAAGGTTTTCGGAGAAGGTTACCTCACATAACATTCCACTTGATGAGGAATATGATGATCGACCTTCTAGGTCGTATGAATTGGATGACGATGATGAACACCTACCTTTCTCCAGGGAGAACAAGGAGAAAATCATGGGTACCCATGGCTGAATCCCTTTACATATTTAATAGAGATGCTTTGATGCCTAATGGAAAAATTACACTAGACGTGGAGATAAGTGATGAGCCAACTGTATTCTACAAATACATAGATTTCTTAATCATGGATATTAGATTCCCATATAACGAGATCCTCGGAAGGCCTACCTTGAAACATCTAAAAGCTGTAACCTCTACCCTCCACCCTTGCTTAAGTAGCTCGTGAGTTCTATGTTAGTGCCTTAAGAAAAGTAACCCTAAGGGCCCTCGCTAGTCAATACCACCCTAATTATTGAAGGAAACATGCTTCGAAAACCTCTTCCAGTAAAGTAACATCCCATGCTGTCAAAGATGGGTTAAAAACCTATCTGCCAGTAAAGATAGTTTTGCAATACTAGGAGAAGCATATGTAAGAAATTCTTGAAATTGAAGCTGGACCTAAAATACAATTACAACAACTCTGTAAATGAAAAGTTGAAAAGCCAGCCTCTTTTCATCTACTATGAAACTAAGATTATTGGCGAGATTAATCCCACCAATGTGCCTATCTTTGAAGGAGAGACTCTTTCTGCCAAATGAATTGTGCTTGAAGGCGAGACTGTGTCCGCCAACAAAGAAGGCAAGATTTATCCTGCCAAATGATGTAAAGACGAGAGTTACTTCGCCAATGAAAGTTGGATTGAAATCTATCCACCATAATCAAAAGCTGTAAAGGGCGAACATATGGCTGTCTTTATTTACAAATTATCAATCTAGAAAATACAGTATACCTATACACAAAAAGTACTTATAAATAAAAATTTTATGAAGAAAGCAAATTCATGGATAAAGCAACTCAGGTAGACAATATTTGCTATGTGAACAATATAATCTCCATGACATGTAGTCAGAGATAGGACAGGCCACTGAAAACCACCAAAATGACTCAATAAAAAAAAGAGTAAAATATCTAGAACATCTATTGATTCAACTCATTCTTTTATCTCATTGTAAACACCTGTGAATTTACTGATTATGGCCTGCATTAGGAACTAATTAAATACGAAATTGCAAGTTGACACGCTTATGGAGATTAATCTAAAACTTACAGCAACAGCTGCAATAGATATTGTTATTCTCTCAATTGCATCAAAACCTTCTCTTGAAAGGCGGAGTTTTGTTTGACCATTGTAAAGTTCTATAATAGGAAACTTGCAATAATAAGGGTGGCATCAGAAAGACTGAAAAGGTAGGTCGTGTTCTCATCTCTTAGTGAGATTTGGCCAGCAGCATAAATCGGTTAGCAAGACTGCCTTGTGTATGTAGACGTATGTAACAAAATGAATGAGGCAACATAGAGCAAATTACAGCAGAAACTGGTTTAATTTTAATATCTTTTTTACATAATAGGAGGGAGAATCAGCCAAGAAATATCTAAAGCAGTTCTAGTAACCAAGATGAAAAGACGATAGCACATGGAGACACGTCACATGTTGATTCAAAAGAAGATTCATGTTCAAATGAATCTTGCTTGGTAAGTCTAATTTAACTATAGACCTACTATTAATTAGCATATGTTTGTAAATTAGTTTTGCAATTGTCACTTATGGGCAAGAAGTGTGAATTCACTCTAGCTCAAGCATCATTGTTATTGGGGATGCCAATGACAAAATATGTCTTCCAGTACAAATATATGATTAGATGCCAAATTTATAGAGCACCAGAAACATCGTTATTATTAGGGATCACTTGCATTTAAATCCAAATTCTTCAATCCACAAGTAAAATGCACTCTTCGATGTTGAATAAGATCTCGTATGGCAAAATAATTAGCACAAAGATGAAACGAAACACCTAAGCATCTTGAGAACACGACCATATATAGCAACATTGAATCATCAAATGACTCATAATCATAGCATTCTTTAAAGACATTTTAGCTGGATATGATGACTGACTTCCCTTAAAATTAAGAAGAGGTAAATACATGAAAGAAGACAATTGCAAATGAAACAATGAATTTCAAAATCCTCAAGTCACAGGACAACAAAACACCATCAAACTAGAATAGATGACGGCTATATAGAGAGGCATGCACAAAAAAACAATTATCAAACAATTGTTCATTCCACATTCATACATCAAAAGATCATGCATATACGTAGTAATGATAACAAATGAGTTGTAGCAAGGTATGCATATGAACTCCAAAATAGGCAGTTATAAGGTAAGAAAGCGTTCAACATGACAACAACGAGAAAGTCCACTCTAGACATGTTTCAATCTGATACAGTATCCAGAGGAGAAGAAGAACCTAATTGCACGAGATTTGGGGAAAAAATTGGAACTTTAATCAAGAATTGTAAAAGAAGACGGATTTCACAAGATTTGATAAAAAATTCTGGAATATTTCATCAAAAACATTAATTAAATGAATGAATGCTCATTAATCTTGTTGTTACTACATACGTGCCATGATTACGAAATCAAACAATCATTGTAAGATGTGAAAATTACCTTCGTCGATCAGTTAAATCTTCACCAAATCCAAAACTAAAAACAATCCATAGGAGAGTGTATACCTTTACCTGATTTGGTGCATACAAAATTTTGGAATATAGGGTTCCAATTTTGCAATCCATACGAAGAGAAGGACGAGAAAATGAACCGTAAAACCCAAAAGATTCTTGAAGATATGAAAAAAAAAAACATTAATCCCATCCACCATACCCAGTATTTATAACAAAAAAATCAATATTTACTCACTGGAATACCTTGTTTGAGTTGTTTCCATCATTATTTTGGGCAATTTCTTTATCAATCAGGAAAACTTCAAACCCTGCGAAAAAAGGTTAGAACATTGGCAACAGAAGTCTTCTAGCAAAATTAGAGCAGAGAGAATCTTAGGACGGAAAGAAATTCAAAAGAGAGAATAAGAAAGGAAAAGTCTGCACAAAATGTGAGGTTGCATGGGAAAAAGGAGGAGGGGTGGCTGGTTGTGTGGGAGAAGGGAGAAAGAGAAAAAATGGGTGCCGAAAAGAGAATGGCCTCATCTCATTTTGCAATGGAAGGGGAAAAAATTGAATTGTAGTTGACGATAGCCAACTTCGTCCATACTTATCTTAGCCTGTTTTATTTATGTAGCTAAAGATACGTCTGTTGTCTTTTCCTTTTCGTTCTTGTGATATATCAGCAAAAGGGATAGAGAAAGAGATGAAAGAAAACAGAGCAGATAAGAAAATGTTCAGCAATTAAAGAAATTGCAATAGAGAAAGGAAGAGGTAGCGGCGCCAATCTTCTTCTTGGAAATACTTCATCTACATGCTGGGAATTTATTCATTTTTACTGCAATAAAAGGTAACAAGGAGAGTTAAAATTCAAGAATCTGTTAGTGTTTATATGTGTATATACATACTCCAGAAATTGAGAGGGAAAATAAGAAGTAAATGGATAAAGTGGAGAGAAAGGGTTCAAATGAATTGAAGAAGAAGGGGGAATGTGAACTAAACTTTGTTGTCGTCAGTTTTTAATTGTTATATGTCCTTCCAGCTTGCGAAAAGAGAAGGGAGAAATCAGCGAAGTAGATAGACAGAGAAGGAGAAAGAAAGGCATACAATTTGTTCATATTTCATACTTCAATTTCAGCAAGGTGATGAGAATTTACAGTCAGGAATCAATTAATTGTTGTGTATACACATGTGTGTTGGAATTTTGTATTGAAAATTGATTTGACAAAATTTAATATTTTTAAGTGAAATCATTTTTTCATGAATGAGAAATTAAGTCGCTTAAATACATGAATTATTAGAAAATTATATAGAATATTATGAAATATTCTAGAACCATTTAGCTCAAAAAATGTGACTTTCTACATGGAAGATCGTGACTTTTAGAATTTTTATTTTTCAATAGGTGCGTCTCTTCATATATATGGATAAATTCCAAGAGTTGTCTTTTTATAGAATTGTGTCTTTTGAAATAAATATTTTCATCAATTATATATAGATCTCACGTGTTTGTATTTTTAATCCATTCAATTCATAATTGCATCATGTTGATGCATATTTATTTATTCATTTACTAAATAGAGTTTCATAATAAAGAGAGTTCAAAATACCAATAAGGTTTGCTAGTCTACGTAATTTGAAGGCTCCTATTACGGAACATGTTCGTTCTATATTGGGAGACGAATGCTTGTAAGGACAAAAAATTCAACTCTTGCCTAGACCAAATTCACATTCATGCATTTTTGATTTCTGCTTCTCATATTCGGTTTCGATAAGTCAAAATTCTATTCGATTTGTACACGTAAAAAGTAGATTACTAAAATATAATTTATTTGAAAACATATGCAGACTGGAAAAAGTATATATATGAAAGGCAGGAAAGAAAAACAACAAAATAGGGGATGAAAAAAAATAGAGCTTGTTGACCCCAAAAAATGTATCAATGATGTGGTCAACAAATCCCAAAATCTTTCACATCCACGTAAGCTGAATTCTGACACACTTGGACAAACCGTTGGTCGCACGTGGCCTTTCTTAGAGGGAATGGAATTAACTGCACGTGCTCCGAAAGTCGAGTCAGCTAGAGGAATAATTTAGGGTGTATGAGGGCTTAGAACGTGAGCCTCCAATCAATAAAAAGATTGTCAGCTTGGAAGAAGAATACTAAAAGTGTATGTAGCAAGAATATAGACCAGAGAGTCTAAACTTGCATTATTCTTAAATGGTACTAAGTGTGAGCTTTTATACTTGAGCAAAATGAACGAGGCTAATTTGATGATAGGACACATGGCCTCATCAGGTTGATTGACCGTTCTTGTCGCATACGTCAGTCAATCAATCATGGCATTAAATTCTAGAGCCATTTTTCGTATCCATAAGTCTTAGCTTGGCAGTTTGGATTTGACCGTATAGGGGTGCAGAGGCGACGGTGGCAGTGAATTGTCTTGTTAATCATTTACCGCAAGATCTGTTTAAAGATCTTGCAACTGCCTTGTCAATGTCAGTTCCTGCATGGGGGTCTACCTAAAATTGGGTCGGTCCAGTCTCGCTCTATGGGGAGAAAGGGTTACCTCTTTTTAACAGGGTCGCCCCCACTACTGTGTAAGGCGTGGCCCCCATTAGGTAATCTGCCATGTAGTTTAATTAGTGTCACGTACGTCCTTTAGTTTATCTTATGGGTAACAACAGTCCCCGAAGTCCAAGTATGATTATTTGTATTATGCGTGGACTTTCTAGTTAAAAAGGAAAATAGATTGTTAGTCGAAGCATGAGACGAAGCTGAGGGATGTGCCGAAACTCTGGGAGTAAAAAGGCGAGCCTATTTGATAGCTGAACCCCATGACAAGGCTAAAAGATACTGGGCGAGGCCCTTAAAGCATATGTCGAGCTAAAGCCTATGATAATGCTAAAAGATGCTAGACGAAGCCCTTAAGGCATATGTCGAGCTGAAGCTTATGAGAAGGTTGAAAGATGCTAGGTAAGGCCCTTAAAGCATATGTGGAGCTGGAGCCTGCCAGGTGCCGTGCTCTAATGATTTTGAAGGGTATGCTGATTTCCAATAAAGAACAGTTGAGTGGTGTGGTAATTTCCTAGGCTTAAGCTACGTGTGCATTTAATGCGAAGTGATGAGGATATTTCTCACCGGCAGGGCCTACGCGAGTTCATGGTGCGTGTTCAACATGACTTCATCTGGGCTCTTGGTTTGAATTTCTAGCAAGCGCCCTTTAGTATTATCGTGACAGATGGGATTACAAATGAATGGCCCGGATTAAAGTGGATAAAGATCCAACTGTGGGGATTCGTTCATTATATAATGCTGAAAACCTAAATTTTTCCCATTTTCTTCACTTTGCGAAAATCAAATGCTGAAAACCTTTGAAATCTTCCAGAACCTCCACCGTTCTCTGTTCGGTGAGCAGTTCCGTTCTTTCTACTCTCCAGCATCCAAGGTCTGTGTAAGTATCCAAATATCTCTAGATTTTCCGATTTGTTCACATTAAAATGACCTAGTATCCAAATATCTCTAGATTTTCCGATTTGTTCACATCAAAATGGCCTCCACTTCAAAGAAATCGTCTGGGGGATCATCCAAGGAAACATGGCATTAATTTGTGTCGAGGCGGGTGTGGCCCATATAATCCCAACTGAAAGGATTATGGAGGCCATGGGGGCCCATCAAAGTGCATAGATGATGCCAAAGGGTCCTATAGATTATATTATAAGGTGGGGACTTTTTTTATGGCCTACAGATATTAAGGAGAATGAGTTGGAGAAGTTTAGGAAGAGGTTTAGGATTTTCGACAACATAAAAATGTTTAGGCCGACCCCTAATAAGAGGGCTTGTTTCCCTATGGAAGGTTGTGAGCAGTTAGTGAGGCTATTTTAGGCGGGGGATGAAGCTACCATTACACCCATTCTTTAAGTTCATCCTTAGGCACTACAATTTATCCCTTACCCAGCTAGTGCCGAATGAGTGGAGCCAATTAGTAGGGACCTTTCTTCTTTAGAAGGAGGTCACTCTTGATGAGGATATGCCCTCGCACGTCTATCAAAATCTTTTTCAGCCCCGAGCCTCAAGTGGAGGGAGTGACTGTAAGGGGTGGTATTGCATGAACCCCTGGGGCTGCATTCTCTTTTTATCTGAGGGACCCCAACCTCTATAAGAAATTCGAAGTCCTCATGGTTCTAGGTTAGGGGTCACTGGAAAACAGTGGAGGGAGATGCGGTCCCAGAGATCATTGTGTCGACCCAGCGCCACGAGTATAATGAGTCAAACATTTATCTAAAGACATTTATATTATGCTCTTGTTCCTTCCCCTCCCCCTCTATGTAAACTTTTTGGCCTAACACAGACTTTACGCAGCTGCAATTAACTGGTTCGAGCTCGAGCCATCTAAGTGGAGCATTATAAAGGCCATTTACTAACTACCTTTAGAGATGAGATATTTTAAGAACGTAATTGGCAAGCGAAATCTATTTGTCACAGACGGGCTAATGGCTACAAAAGGTACAAAAGGCTTTACTCAAGTTTCCTTATTATGTGAAGTGTATTTTCTTGATCCTGATTGCTAATGCTTCGCTCTTCATTTGCAGGTCAACATGATGAGAAATAGTATGTCAAACCAGATATGTTTTTTCTTAGGAGCCCCGGGTAGGCAAAAAATAAGAAGCCCTTGGGTTGCATCTCCTCGACTTATAAGAACCAGCAGGATGAGCTAGCCCACCTTTCAAAGGTGAATCCCCCACCTCCTCCAAAGAAAAAGGGAGAAAAAAAAGAGAGAGATAAAGTGAAGGAATGAAAAACTTCCCTGGAGAGGCCCCCAAATAGGAAGTTGGTTTTGTCAAAGAATTACTGAGCGTCCATCTCCTCCAAAGCATTAGACAACCATTATAGCAAAACCCATATCCTCCGTGAAAATTGTGGATGAGGAGGCGGTAGATGGGGAGGTTGGCCTCGTCAAGTGGAGGCATAGGAAAGAGGCCAAGAGTGCTACCTCTGAAGGGAAGGCTCAAAATTTCTTCCAAGGTGATGGAGATGATTCCTATCGAGGTTCAAGGGGCTATGAGGGTTCACCACAAATATTGGACTGATAAGTACTCACCGTACGCTAAAACCTGCGTTGTAGTTGACATGGTGGAGATGGGTCTTACCCTACAGGCTCACTCTCAAGGATTCTTCTTGAATGTTCAGATGGAGCTGAGGCGACTGCAGGGCCTTAATAAAGACTATCTTGCCACGGCAAGGGATGCTGAAATGAAGTTGAATAAGGCCAAGGCTGAGATGTTTTCAGCCAATGAGGCCATGGAGGCCTCCAAGGTTAAGAAGGCCAAGATGGAGTCGAGAATGGATGCAATTGTTAAGGAGAAGATAAATTAAAGAAGGGAGTCCACCTTTCCAAGGCCGAGGTAAGTGCTTTGACGAAGCGTGTGGAGAATTCTGACAGACAACCTTCAACAGATCAATTCGTCAGCCTTATTAGCTGCAAATAAAGAGAAGGAGGAGTTGAAGGCTCAAGTTGGAGAGTTGACAGCTGAGGTGGCCAGTTTGAAGCAGCAACTGAGTGGGTGGGGGAAGTAGTAGTTAACAATTATGTTGCTAACTTTCATGAAACGATGGAGTATGATAGCTTCGGTATATACTAGAGGAGGGTCACGTACAATGAAGTTTTCAATGGGATTGCTATGCTACATCCCTAGTTGGACCTTTCTTCTCTAAAAGGCGAGTTTCTGTCAGACGACCCTTCCACCCCTGCTATTGAAGAAGAGCATTCAGTGGAGAAAGTAAGTACACAAGAAGAGCCTCAATAAGATGCTGCTGTATAGACTAGGTCTTTATTTTTGTAACAATTTTGTAATGGCTCCCTTCCCCTTTCTCCTTGTAATAGATTTGAATTGATTTAAAGTGTTTAGCGGTTCATTGGCTCGCCACATTTGTACTCTAAAGAATAACGATAATTTATGAGCTTGTCATTTTTTAATCAGTAACCAACTATTGGGCTCACCATAATTGAATTTGATAAACAATGATAACGCATGAGCTCGTAATACGTAAGTTAATTTATGGGCTCACTATAATTGAATTTAGTAAACAATGAGAATGTATGAGTTCATCATATGATAAACAATAAGAACGTATGAGTTTGTCATACATAAGTTAATTTATGGGATCACTATAATTGAATTTGATGAACAATGAGAACGCATAAGCTCGTCATACGTAAGTTAATTTATGGGCTCGCCATAATTAAATTTAATAAACAATGAGAACGTATGAGCTCGTCATACATAATTTAATTTATGGGTTCGTCATAATTGAATTTGATAAACAATGAGAACGCATGAGCTTGTCATATATAAATTAATTTATGGACTCGACATAATTAGGGTAGCTGGTTTGAAACAAATATCAGGAGATCGTCGTAATTATTTTGATTAGATTGCATGTGGGTTTATCATACTTCAGTTATATTATATATATATATATATACACACACACATATACATACATACATACATACATAGTTAAAAATAAAAGGTACATGCATTAGTTGTAAGAGGTACATAAGCAATGATCAGAACCTTTACTGATAATACACCCTTAGATGTTCGATATTCCAAGGGTGGGCCTGCACCTTTCCATCTAAGTTCTCAAGTAAGAAGGTTTCTGGCCTAACGTGCGGTAGAGGCCCTGCCAGTTTGGGCCCCATGTACCAACGTCAGGCTCTTTAGACGACAGAAAAACCCTCATGAGCACAAGATTGCCTATTTTAAATGATTTCTACTTAACTCTGGCATTATAGTACCTTGTCATTTTCTTTTGGTAGGAGGCTAGTTTAATTTACGAATCATCTTTGCTTTCATCAAGGAAATCGAGCTCGCATCGCCTCATCTCATCATTGGATACTACGTTGAATTACAGGTGGCGAGGCAAAGAAAGGCCCACTTCGACTGGGCTCATGCCTTCGGCACCACGCCGTAGAGAAGGGGGTCTCTCCTGTCGCGGTTCAACTGGTGGTACGAATTACCCACAACACATGGGAGAACTCGTCCAAGTGCTTTATAGTCTTATTAACGGCCTCGACTTGGTCATTTGCCTGGGGGTGGTGAGGGGGGAAAAGTGATTTTTGAAATCTAATTCATCACACAAGTCTCTGAGCTTCTTGTATCGAACTACCACCCATTGTCTGTAACGATTGAGTGGGGATTCCAAACTGGTATATGATGTTCTTTCAAATGAATTTAGAAGTGTTTGCTTCAGTTATTTTAGCCAATGGTTTTCCATCGATCCACTTAGTGAAGTAATCAATGACGACAATCGCATAGCTTGCACTCCCTTTTTCTTTTGGTATAGGTCCTATTAGGTCGACCTTCTATTTGGCGAATGGCGAAGAACTGGATACTACAGTCAACACTTATGATGACTATCTTTCAATGGAGGAGAAACATTGACACTTGTCACACCTCTTCACCTTTTTCAAGGTTGGCCAGTAGTACCATTGCCTAAGTACTTTATGGGCCAATACTGGGCCCCCTGTGTGGTTTTCACATATTCCTTTATGGATTTCTCGTAGGACATAATTAGCCTCCTCCCCTCCTCTGCATCGTAGGAGAGAGGATGAGAAGCCCATTTTATAAAGCACTTTATCTTGGAGTATATATATTTGGCGGCCATTCATCTGAGCTTGTGGGTTTTTTTCTTGCTTTCCAATGAGATGTGATCTTTAGGGTAAGCTATAATAGGTTGCATCCATTTTGGGGTTCCTCCAACCTACATCACCTCTTCTACTTTGGTTGTGGAGGGCCTGGGGAGGTATTCAACCGTTACAATTTTGAGCAATTCTGAGTCCTTGTTGTTGACCAATTTCAATAGGGCATCTGCGTACATGCTTTTCGCTCGGAGATTTGGGTCAACTCAAATTTCTCAAAGCATGGGATCAGGTCCATAACCTTCTTCAGGTATACTACCATGCCTTTATCTTTGGCTGCAAAACTATCGCTGACCTATCTTACAACCAGTTGGGAGTCACTATGAACTGCCAAGTTCTTGACTTGCATTTCTTTGGCCAATATGAGGCCCGCTAGGGGCGCCTCATACTTAGCCACGTTGTTGGAGGTCCTGAAGCCAAACTTCACTGCTCAATCAAGCTTGTGACCCTCTGGGCTTTCTAATAGTACACTAGCCTCTGATCCTGTTTCTCCGGTGGATCCATCAACAAACAATTTCCAAGCTAGGTTCTGGTAATTCTATCGTTACATTAATATTTGTTGTCTCTATGAATTCTACTATGAAATTCACCACTGCTTGCCCCTTCATCGAGTTTCTTGGTTGATACGAAATGTCAAATTCGCTTAATTCCACAGCCTATTTCATTAGTCACCCTGGCTTTTGGAGTACTTGTTTAAGGGAGAAGTTCGTCAACACACATATGCTATAGGCTTGAAAATAGGGCGTCAACTTCCTAGNTCTTGGTTGATACGAAATGTCAAATTCGCTTAATTCCACAGCCTATTTCATTAGTCACCCTGGCTTTTGGAGTACTTGTTTAAGGGAGAAGTTCGTCAACACACATATGCTATAGGCTTGAAAATAGGGCGTCAACTTCCTAGGAGCAATCATAAGGGACAAAGCAAGCTTTTCCATATCAGTATAACACGTTTCAGCTAGTATGAGGGTCTTGCTTATGTAGTAAATAGGTAATTGACTGCCGCCCTCTTCCCTTACTAGCACCGAATTCCCAGCATCGCGCTTATGGCCAGGTATAGTAGTAATGTTTCTCCCTCCTTGGGTTTCAAGAGAAGGGGGGCTTGGCCAAAGTGTTTCTTCACCCCTTGGAATGCCTCTTTACTTCTTCATTTCATTGGAACATTTTCCCCCCTTTTAAGATTTTAAAGAAATGGAGGCATCTATCTGTAGCTTTGGAGATGAAGCAGTTTAGTACTGCCAGGCACCCTGTCAAACATTACACTTCCTTGGACTTGCTAGAGGATTTTATGTCCAACGAGACCTTAATTTTCTCAGGGTTCACCTCAATGTCTCGCTGGTTAACCATATAGCCCAAGAATTTTCCAGAAGTGACGCCAAAAGAGTATTTCAATGGATTCAGCTTCATCTGGTATTCCCTCAAGATCTTGAAGGTAGCCCTCAAGTGTTCAATGTGGTATGCTGACCTGAGGCTCTTTACAAGCATGTCATCAACGTATTCCTCCATCATTTTATCTATGAGGTCGAAAAACATTTTGTTGACTAGTCATTGATAGGTTGCTCCAGCATTTTTTAAACCAAATGGCATGACTTTTAGCAGTATAGGCCTACATTAGTGATGAACAAGGTGTTTTCTTCTTCTGTTGGGTGCATAGGGATCTTGTTGTACCTTGAATATGCGTCTATGAAACTCAAGAGTTCGTGGCCCGTAGTAAAATCAACTAGCTGGT
>CAIGRP010132300.1:0-14794 GCA_903798385.1 Fraxinus cuspidata
TAGAAGGGTAAAATCGTCATTTTGTAGAAAAATTGTTGAAAAGGACATTCTGCGCAATGAAAGGTGGAATGTATGGGTGAAAATGCCAGAAAAATGAAATGTATGGACGTTTTGCACAATGACATTGAAAGATAGGGACGTTTTGTGCTATTTACCCTTAAAAGTACTCAGTCCTGAATTCGAAAAAAAAAAATTAAGAGGCTTTCAATTTGTTTTATTTACTTTTTTAAGAAAATGAGTAAAATGATTAGTTCGTAGATGGCTCAACTCAATCCATGAAATCCACTAATTGAATCGAGCACAATTCATAAACACAAGCTTATAGGCCCCTTGCCGCTGCCTCACAAATATGAACTCTTTATACCTCTGTTTCGTACACATTAAAATTTTCATTTTAATTCTTCTACTCATTTTCAACCACACATTCTTCAATAAAATAATATTTTCCATCACATCAACAATTTTTTTTCTTTTTCAACCACAAATTCGCTATCAATCTACTACTTCAGAATACATTCTTTCAAAATAATGTGGCTCAAACACACCATATATTTTAAAATTTTTGATGGAAAAGAACCGAACAAATTTGTTGTAAAAGTGATTATGATCCTCAAATTAATCAATTTTTTTCATTGAGTTATTTCGTGAAAGTATGAAACACGTAAAATTGCTATATTGTCAGCTTTATGCCGTGGCCCAACATTTTTGTCCATAATTCTACTAGACGAAACGTGTCACTATGTCCCACTTTCGATGAAACTCGTCGAATAGACAACACCGTGCCTTTCAGACGTGGTCTTAGCCGCCATCTCTTGCCACGTCATTACATCCAGTCTATCTTTTACGCCAACCGTGTCGATCACGTGCTCTTAAAACCCAAGAAATAATATATTTTTGATTGGATATTTTTCTAAATGCCAGTGTCACCTTTTATTTTTGTCATTTTATATTGATTTATCACACGCAAGCCTTCTTTTCAATAATTGTAGATCATTCTCCTAAATTTTGTAGATTGGTGTATCACTGAAGAAAAATACTTGGTGTATAATAATTTTGACAATATTGTTGACAGTATATCACGTGGCATTTTGGCATTACACAGTTTAAAAAATAATTCATTTTCTCAACCAACATTTTTTTTTCACACCCAACGTTTTAAACAGTATTGTACAAAGAGGTTGTACATATAGAATAATTCAACACCGAATCACAATTTTACCTAAGTACATAGACATGAGTTCTATTTGAAAAGTTGGTTAAAATGTTATGTAAAACTTACTTAGCTCGAGTCTCATTTTTTTCAAACAAAATGTAATTTTGAACAATGATTTGATCACATTTCAATCATACATTTTTCAATAAAATAATATTACACGTAAACATAAAACTTTTCTTTATTTTTTAACCACACATTTTCTATCATAACACTATTACAAAATATAATTTTTGGGAAAAAAAAAATGGGGCTCAAACAAGCCCTGCATATTTCTAGAAGTATAATCTATAACTCACATTAAACTAGGGGTGGCTATTTTTTGGAACCACTCGAGTCATATTGAACCGATAAGTTCAGTTCTATACAAAATTTTAACTAACTTGACTCTTTTTTGGAAAAAAAAAAGGTTTATAATAATTATTTTTTGGAGAATGTGTGGTTAAAATGTGGGAAAGTGTTTTAGATTTATATATAAAATTATTTTATTAAAAAATGTATGGTTAAAAATGAATTTGAAAAAAATAAGTTTTTTATAGAATGAAGCTTAAGCATGTACTGAGTTTTAAAATCAAAAGTTTGATATGATTCTTGATCCAGCTAAAGAACAAAAGTTCAATTCAGTTCCAATATTACGTTTTTAATATCTCTAATTTATATAAATTTTCATAAATTAATATAAAAGTTTGAGAAGTCTCTATTTATATAAAAGTGTGCTGCCTAAAACAAAAAAATAAAAACCTTTTTTTGTTTTTGGTTTGAAAAACCTCGTGACTCTTCTTTTTGATTTTAACAGTTGGAATCGACCATTTCGATACATAAAAAATAATAGATTTGAAAAAGCTATCAGAAATGAAAATAAATAAAAAACATTTAACTGAAACTAGAAAAATTAAACAAAAGTTTGCATAGTTTACAATTTTTTTTAAAGCATAAAAGATCGATTCCGGTCCAGTTCAATCTCTAACTCATTTAGAATAATTGGTTATCATGTATTGAATTTCTATTAATATTAGCCTATTCGGTGTTCATCAGAACTCGACCACATCGCACCATACCCTTTCAACCAAAAAATAAGCAAACAAGGACAATAATAGAGCATAAAGTTTTTGTTAATAAAATTTATGGCATAAAGAATGCATGAACAAGAACAAAAATATCTTTATCATAAACTAATTTGACATACACTTCCATGTCTCTTTGTGGAATTTCATTTCAACTTCTTAACTACTAAGAGGAAACCAATAAACCTATTACATCTTTAGATTGTAACACATAGGAAAATAAATGCATATAATAAAACTATTCAAGAATTGTTTGAGATGATGTAGGGTTCCACTGGAAGAGAATGGTCTTGTCAAATTATTGTTTGTTAATTTCAGTACACAATTTAGACTATTCATTTGGTTGTTGAAGGTCACCATCTCTTAACATACAAGTGATAGGATATAATTTTTAAGAGCTTCTAATATATCCGGCGTCTCTTTTTCGTTGAATTTTCTTTCATTTCATTATGAGAAGTCACTATAAATTAGAAAATACCTAGAAATCAAGGCTTAGCTCAAACTGTAAGAGTGAAAATTTACTAGGTTAGTTTGAGTCTCCTTTGAAGGGTAATGGTGAAGTGAAAAAAAAAAAAAAAACTGAAATTATTGAAAAAAAAAATCGTTATTATTTAATTTCTACCACACCTTCTAACCTCGTGTGTATGAGGAGATATTAAGCTTTGATTTTTGATAAAAATCAGTTTTTTAATAGATTTTTTGATCTATTAATAAGGTTGTTCCATGTGAATATTTAAACATAAGAGCTATATATTTATTTAAGTATTGTGTCCCATAATATTCAATCAATAGTTCCGAGAAAATAATCACAAAGTATAATAGATGTTTAGGTTTTGAAAATTTAGAAAATCTGAAATTTATAGTCATGGTTTTGTTGTTTTTCCTCCATCTGAATGCATACACCATTTTTGAGTTTGACATATCATAGAAGTTGATTTCTGGACAAATTGTGTTTTCTACTTTACACAATTTTATTATACTGTTTATGCCTCAACTATATGCATCATTTTACGTACATTCAACACATTGTATCAATAAACTGCTTATCCCAACGTGACCTCTCAAATTTACAAAACTTATACTCACCTTTTGTTTCAGTACTAAATTTCATAAAAGGAATAATCAAGAAAGCATACGACGAGGAATAGGGAAGTGATCGAGATTGAGAGAACTGAATAAAAACGTCTTTTTACAATGTTTTAAATTATTGGTTTTATCTCTTACTGTTGTATAGGAAGTGTGACAACAACAGATGTGAACATTTGAGAATAAACACTAAAAACCAATTATGATAGACAAATATTATCCAAATTTAGCCCTTGTTTGATACCTATTTTTTCTAAAATTCATTTTTCTTTCTTTTCTTTTCAACAACATATTCTTTAATAAAATAATATTACACGCAAATCCAAAATTTTTCCTTATTTTTAATTACAAATTTTCATCAATCTACTATATTGAGCCTTACGTGATCTCAATGTGACATATACGGTGACTTACAAAAAGAAGCACCAATAATTATACTATTGAGTTTTTACGAGACCACAATAAGACCCAGAAGTTTAGAGTAACGATTTTACAATGAAATTTCTCTCTTAAAAACTGATACAAATGCATTAAGTACTAAAAGAGGCTAACACTTCAATGAATAGTAATAAATTATAGCTCAAGTGTTAAATGAAATTTTTTGATGATTATGTAATAAAAAATTTGATTCAATCAATCAAAGTTTTTCAATGAGAAGATTGTTAGGATTTGAAGTTGTTGGTAATCTTTTGACAAAACTATTATTGTAAAAGAATTTTTAAAAGTCAAAAGGTCAAGTAGTATGTTAGAAGTCCTAGGGTTTGAGTATGGAACAAATGAGTAAATGTCGTCGCAATTTCGCTAGCCTATCACCCGTTGTTGCTCTAGCGGTAAAAACAGAAGATATGTCGCCCGTATGTCACCTGAACTTCGCTCGAGCGAGACACTATCGCTCGCATGTCGCTGAGCTCTCACTCGAGCGACAGTATTTTTCGAAAAAACCTAATTTGCATTTTTTAAAGCTTTTATCCGGCCCATACTACCCAAAACCTCTTCACATTAAATACGAGCGCTACCCATACGAAAATTAAAGGTTGAATATTGGGAGAACCATTGTTTTGCATCGTCCATATTATTGTTAGAGTTCAACCATCATTGTGCTTTAATCATTGTTTTGAAAAACATCATTTTCACTTAAATCAACCCCAAAACACATACTTGCACAACATTTGTCAAAGTTCTGAAGATCAAGGAAGGTGATTAGAGTTTTTGGTAGTTGGAGAACAAGGTGTTCTCGTTAATCTATATAAGATAGATGAATTAAGAAGGCCGAGAGTTGTTGTAGGAGCACGCAATCCAGGAGGGCACTGGTGATTACATTCAAGAGGTCAGAAAGTACTATAGTCAGTCGAATCTGACAGTACTCTAAGTTAATTCATTTATAGTGGATTGTTACCAGCTTGAGCCAGGAGTTTTTACCCTGTTTCAGGTTTTCTCCATTATCAATTTTCTATTGTTATTCATTTTCCAATAATTTATTGACTGTGGTAATTCAACATAAGATAGTTGTATATGTAAATTCATCTAGATTAATTAATAACTGTGATTTGTTGTAATTATTAATTGGTAAATTTTAAATTCCGCATAAACACCTATTCACCCCATCTAGGTGTTAATAGGGTCGAATCTCGTTATTTCAATTGTATCAAAGCCTCATTTCGATTTCTTAACCCATGTTTAATCTAGATGAGTTGGTCGCTTTCTGTGTCCCCATTTTTTTACGGAAGCAATTTTGTATACTGGAAGGTTAGAATGAGAGTATTCATTATGTCTTTAGATGAGCAGATTTGGGTTATGTGCAAAATGATTGGACCGCCCATTCTTTTACTGTTTCAGATGTAATTACTACCATTGACATTTCTCTTTGGACCAAGGATGAACTAGCTGAGTGCAACTGGATTAATAAAGGGCTTTATGCTCTGTTTATGATGTGTTTGCTGAAGAGTTTAAGAGAGTGTCAATGTGTAAAACCGTGAAAGAAGGTGACTAGAGTTTCTGGTAGTTGGAGAACAAGGTGTTCTCGTTAATCTACATGAGATAGATGAATTAAGAAAGCTGAGAGTTGTTGTAGGAGCACGCAATATGATTGGACCGCCCATTCTTTTACTATTTCAGATGTAATTACTCCCACTGACATTTGTCTTTGGACCAAGGATGAACTAGCTGAGTGCAACTGGATTAATAAAGGGCTTTATGCTCTGTTTATGATGTGTTTACTGAAGAGTTTAAGAGAGTGTCAATGTGTAAAACCGTGAAAGAAGGTGACTAGAGTTTCTAGTAGTTGGAGAACAAGGTGTGCTCTTTAATCTACATGAGATAGATGAATTAAGAAAGCTGAGAGTTGTTGTAGGAGCACGCAATCCAGGAGGCCTTTGGCGATTACAGTCACGAGGTCAAAAAGTACTATAGTTAGTCGAATCTGACAGTACTGTAAGTTAATTCATTTATAGTGGATTGTTACTAGCTTGGGCCATGAGTTTTTACACCTATTCACCCCTATCTAGGTGTTAATAGGGTCGAATCTCGTTATTTTAATTGGTAATAGAGCCTCATTTCGATTCCTGACCCATATTTAATCTAGATGAGTTGGTCACTTTCTGTGCCTCCATTTTTTAACGAAAGCAATTTTATATATTGGAAGGTTAGAATGAGAGCATTCATTAAGTCTTTAGATGAGCGGATTTGGGTTTGTGTGCAAAATGGTTGGACCGCCCATTTCTTTACTATTTCAGATGTAATGACTCCCACTGACATTTCTCTTTGGACCAAGGATGAACTGGCCGACTGCAACTGGATTAATAAAGGGCTTCATGTCCTGTTTATGACGTGTCTGCTGAAGAGTTTAGGAAAGTGTCATTGTGTAAAGCCACGAAAGAAGTTTGGGATATTTTAGAGACCACACACAAGGGAATTAAAACCATTTAAAACTCCAAGCTGCCTATGTTGTCCTCTAGGTTTGAAGAAATTAGAATGAATGACGATGAATTGTTCGATGAATTCTCTACAAAGCTGAATGACATACTAAACTCTAGTTTTAATCTAGGTGAAAGGATCCCTAAGTCCAAAATAGTTCGTAAAATCCTTAGATCCTTACTTGAGAGATTTAGACCTAAGATTACAGCTATTGAAGAGAGTAAGGACTTAGATACTGCTAAAATAGAGGAACTTGTAGGTTCGCTTCAAACCTATGAACTTACCATATCTTAACCAAAGAAGGTTAAATCTATAGCTTTGAATACTATTAGGGAAGATGAATGTGAGTCTACTAACGCTGAGACCCTTAGGGATGATGAGATAGCCAATTTTGTAATGAAATTCCAAAAGGTCTGTAGAAATAAAAGAAAACCTCAGGAGAGGAAGAAGGATGTCCCTAGTAAACTGTTGGAAAACAAGCGCTATGAGTTCCAACATAAAACCTCAATCTGTTAGATGTCATGAGTGTCAGTATTTCAATCACTATAGAAATAAATGTCTTAACTTAAAGAAAAACTTAAATAAAGTAAAGGATAAGATATTGGTAGTGTCTCTGACTGATGATGAATACAACTTAAGTGTTTAGAGTGATACCTCTAGCGGTGAGGATGAAAAAAACTTTATGGCATTCACGTCTGTAGTTAAGAATGAATCAGACAAGGATAGTGAGAAGGTAGAAAATAATGAACATAGTGAGAATTCTGAGGAAAGTTTTGAGGATGAGACAGACATTCGTAATGCATACCGACAATTATATGAAATGAGTTTTAAGATAAAGAAGGTCAATAAAGGGGTATTGAAAAATGTTAATGAACTTGAGATTCAAAGAGAGAAACTCATAGCTGACTTCAAGATTTTACCAAAAATCTAAGTTAGTTGAGACTTGTTAATGAGAACCTAGAAGCTAAGGTTAAAATCTTAACAAGCAACCTAGAAAAATCTGAGACTCTCCTTCATTCATTCTTAAATGGTTCCCAGAAGCTTGTTAATCTATTAGAGATGAATAAACTAGCTGGACATAGGCAAGGTCTAGGATATGTTCAAACAAATAACAACACCGCTAGTACATCCAAGACTACGTTTGTCCCTGCCACCAACAAACTTAGGAATGTTGCGAATCCTGAACCCAAAGGCAAGAATGTCTTAGGATCTAGGTCAACTAGACAACATAAGACTAATCAACATATATAGCAACATCCACCATTGCGTAGTTTTGAACCTAGATTTATTCCCACTTGTCACAATTGTGGTGCTTAGGTCACACAAGACTTAGGTTAAACTTGTTAATAGAAGTAGAAGTCAGGATATCTCGAGCAAGGCTAGCTTTCTCGCGAATCAGGTTAGCCACTTCATGGAGATGATGACACAATTGACTAGAATTATGTCTACTTCTAAGAAGGTTTGAGTTAAGAAGAGTGATCTTCCTAGGTCTAATGAACAATTGAATTGCTATCTTGCCCACGTTGCACTTAAAGCACAAAATAATACCATTTGGTATCTTAACAGTGCATGTTCTAGACATATGTGTGATAATAAAGCATTGTTTTCTACTCTTGATGATTGGAATGGCAATATAGTTACCTTTGGAGGCGGGATTACTGCACCTATCCTAGGTAAATGTACCGTTAATATATCTAAACTACCTACTATCTCAAATGTGCTTTATGTAAAAGGTTTAAAAGTGTACTGTGTATGATTCTACCGGTAACGTTGTCCTAGAAACTGTAAGAACTTTAGACAAATGTTATGGAGTTCTTCCTAATTCCAACTATGTGTGTAACAGTGCCAAGATTGATGTGACGTAAATATGTCATCAAAGACTTGGTCATATGAATTATAAGAGTTTGTCTAAGTTGGCTAAGAATGAACTTTTTAATGGGTTACCTAAGCTTGAAAAAATTAAAACTACTATATGTGGACTGTGTCAACGAAGTACATAGCTTAGAGTAGATCATAGGCAAACTTCTAACATCTTGACAAACAAACCTCTAGAATTACTCAATATGGACTTAATGGGACCATCTAGGACCGAGAGTCTAGGTGATAAACGTTATATTTGGTTGTGGTAGATGATTTCTCTCGATATACACGGATTGAGTTGTTGAGAGAAACATTTGAGGTGATTAGTCTTGTCATATCCATGTGTAAAAGGCTTAGAAATGAGAAAGATTTCACCATAACTAGAATTCGTAGTGATCATGGGAAAGAGTTTGAAAACTCTAAACTTGAGAACTTCTACATGGAGGAGGGAATCCAACATAAGTTCTCTTTGCCGATCACTCCACAACAAAATTGAGTAGTAGAGAGAAAAAAAAATCGTGTGNTGGGAAAGAGTTTGAAAACTCTAAACTTGAGAACTTCTACATGGAGGAGGGAATCCAACATAAGTTCTCTTTGCCGATCACTCCACAACAAAATTGAGTAGTAGAGAGAAAAAAAAATCGTGTGTTTCAAGAAATGGCTAGAGCCATGCTTTATGGTAAGGAATTAACTATGCATTTTTGGGATGAAGTCTTCAACACTGCATGTCACATAGTGAACAGGGTTTACCTTAGACTTAAAAATGATAAGACACTGTATGAGATCTGGAAGGATAAAAGTCCTACTATCAAATACTTCTGTGTGTTTGGCAGCAAGTGCTATATTCTAAGTGATAGAGAAAATTTGGGCCAAGTTTGACTCCAAAAGTGATGAGAAATCAATAGAACCTATTGAGTATAAAATTCTCATACACGGGTTGTGATGTAGTCCATTATTGTCATGATAGATGATGCTTGTAGTGAGGGGGTGATTGGAGGAGATTGGGAAGAGTTAGTTCACTCAAGTGTAGATCCCGTCATGGTAATTGGACCTAAAGAACTACAATTCTTGATCCCTCAAAAACTTCTAAAGGTCTAGATACATCCATTAAGGAGTCATCACCTGATAATACAACTAAACCTTTTAAGGAACCTTCTTCTATAGTTAAGTCTAATCATCCTAAGGTCAATATTATTGGGGATTTAGATGAAGAGATAAGACTTCGCAATAAGGTTTTAAACAACCTAACATTTACTAGTAATTTGTCTCAGATTAAGCATAACAAAGTCGTAGATGCCCTTAATGATAAATGTTGGGTAAATGCCATGCATGAGGAGCTAAATCAGTTCGTGAAAAACAATATATGGTCTTTAGTTCCTAGGCCTGATGATTGTAATGTTATAGTTACTAAATGGATCTTTAAAAATACAACCGATGATCAAGGTACCATAACTAGGAACAAGGCTAAGTTAGTTGCCCAATGATATACTCAGATTGAAGAGGTTTACTTTGATAAGATTTTTGCCCATGTAGCTCATCTTGAATTCATTAGAATTCTTCTGGCTGGTACTTGCACTTTAAGGTTCAAATTATATCAAATGGACGTTAAGAGTGTCTTCTTGAATGGAATCCTTTAAGAGGAAGCTTATGTTGAACAACCTATAGGATTCATTGTTCCAAAATCTCCACATTATATCTATAAATTGAATAAAGCTTTATATGGCCTTAAACAAGCTCTTAGAGCTTGGTATGATAGATTAAATGCCTTCCTCAAGAGGTGGTACGGATAGAACTTTATTCATTAGACACATTAAGGAAACCATTAGCATAGCACGGATTTATGTTCATGACATCATTTTTGGTTATCTTATTGACTCTCTTGCTTATGAATTCATTGAATGCATAAAACAAGAATTTGAGATGAGCATGGTAGGAGAATTAAGTTACTTTCTTGGTTTCTAAGTAAAGCAAACTAATGATGGGTTGTTCATATCTCAATTGAAGTGCGTAAAAGATCTTGTTAAGCATTTTGGACTAAACAGTAAGAAACACACTAGAACCCCCATGAGCACAAATGTCAAGTTAGGTCATGATTCTACAAGTAAGAGTGTTGATCAGATACTATACAGGAGTATGATAGGTAGTTTACTTTATCTTACTATAAGTAGAGATGACATGACCTTTAGTGTTAAGGTATGTGCGCGATTTCAGGCTGATCCTAAGGATTCTCACCTGAGCACTGTGAGACGTATCATTAGATATGTCCATGGAATCGTAGATTATGGAATACTGTATTCTCGAGATTCTAATCTTGACCTTACTTGCTATTCCGATGCCGATTGGGTTGGAAATGCCGATGATCGAAAAAGTACTTCCGGAGGCTGTTTTTATGTTTGTACTAATCTTGTAGGTTGGATGATTAGGAAACAAAAATTCATCTCATTGTCCACGGCAGAGGCTGAATATATAGCTATAGGAAGTTGCTGCAACTGTTATGGATGAAGTAGATGTTGAGTGATTATGGAGTTGAACACGGTACTATGACTATGTTTTGTAATAACATGAGTGCCATCAATATTTCCAAAAATCCCGTTCAACACTTTCAACCAAATATATTGATTTATGATATCACTTTATTCGAGAGCTTGTAGAGAACCGTGTTGTAACTCTTGAACACATCTCTACAGAAAATCATTTAGCTCACATATTTACCAAACCATTAGATGGTTTGCGGTTTGAATCTCTAAGGAAAGCCATTGGTGTCTATGTACTGATTTGATTATAACGTAGTTGAATACATGTACTGCTCAAAGGATTCATTCATTCATTCATGCATGCATGCACATTATTTTCTTTATATTTGTTTTATTTTATTAAAAAAACAAATTTACCTCTGGACATTTTGTGGTGTACTTAAATTTACTTTTGTGTTCGAGTATGCATTCATTTGATATTTAACTTAGTTTCCATTACTTGGGTTAGGTTTAATGTAGAGTACTGAGTATAGGTTTCTTCATGTACCATCTGCACAGCACACACTATGATCTTGTGGGTAAGTTTTGACCGAGTATGTGAGATTTGGGATGTCAATCATATGTTGGTAAGGTGACATTGACCATAAATTGACCTTCATTTAGATGATCTAAACTCACATATAGTCTCCTTCTCATAAAATAAAAAGTGTTTCATCTTATACTCTATTTTGAAGCCTATTTGAATCGAGAAATAAAGCCCAAGGGATTTCTCATAACCTGATGTCCTATGGTCAACTGACTTGGAGTCATCTGCCCAACACTTGTTACTCGTTTAATGGACAAGAGTCTGCACATATGATTTAAAATAACACTAATGAGTTGAAAAATAAAATATATGATATGATAAAAGTCAGGGGGAGAAAATGATAATTTTCAAAAAATTGAGCTTCGTTTAAAGGTTCTAGCTTATTGGTTCGACTTTCATTTGTAGGGGAATATACTTATTTAAAAGTAATGTTTAGCTTATCATTTCTCACAAATATAAGATTTGGAGTCTTGCTCATGAGAACATAGTGATACTTAACACACTGAGTCTCTTATACACTGTACTCCAGTTAAACTTGATTTGAGTATGTGGGAAAAAAAAATTTGAGGATGCATTACTTGCAAACATTTGCATTTTTTATTCATCATATATGTTGGATTTTAACATAAAAAATTAGGTGCTATTTTTCAAAATTTCAAAAATTGAGTGCTATTTTTGCCTTTTTTTTTCACTGGACTCTCGCTAGGCCTCGCTCGAGTGGCAAAAGCATAGGCTTTTTCGCTTGCCTATCACTCAAGTGACAGGCCATTTAAACGTATGCCCTGTTTTCATTTTTTTTTTCATTTTCCTCGCTCATTTTCTCCCAAACTTCTTGGTGTCTCCTTCCTTATTTGATTCTTGAACGACTTCTATCCTAGCTTTGAGTGTCAATTCTTCACATATCATCAACCGATCCACGAATTTTCAAGGAGAAAATCGAAATCACTAATTTTTCTTCTAATTACATTTTAGGGTTTTTTTATTTCTTGTTGATTCTAGGTTCAATTCATTCTTGTACATTTCATGTTTAGGTCATGTACTTGTATTTTCATACATTTTTCCATCACGAACATTGCTCAATTTCGAAATTGTCCCTTCACTTTCATTTAGGGTTCTTCATTTGTTTTTGAATTTTTTTCTCGCTCTTTCTCGATTTTTGGTGGAGAGTAGGATAGTATTACTTGGTTAGATTGCTTAGGCGTTGAGTGTGGTGGGTTTCCCCTTGGTTTGAAGCTTGGTGTTTGATTGGCGTTCTTGTTGCACGTCAAATGTTTGACACATTGCCTCAACGTCATTCCTTGTTGCATTTTAATGTCTTCTTTCATGGACATTGCTCGCTCTTGACGGTGTTTTGGTCGTTAGATTGTTGTTTAGGTATAGTTGGATATGAATTTCATCTTAACACCGCGGCATGATGTCGAGGCACTGTGGCATGATGTCAAGGCATCGCGGCATGCCATCAAGGCATTGTGTCAGGCGTCAAGGCACCATGACGTCTCCACCCATGCATTGTACCTTTTCATTCTTGGTTCATTATCTAACGTCATTTTGCATCAGTTTGCATGTCAGTGATATGTTTATCTAGATTTTAGTGCATTTATGTCTTTTTTTTTCACGTGCATTAATGCATTTCATTCGTTAGTGTCATCGTTGCATTATCTAATGTGTTTGTATTGTCCACTTATCAGATGCCGCCCAAGAGAGCATAGACATCTGGTGCATTCACTTCCTACAGTAGGTCTAGATTCATATCCGCTATTGCCTAGGAGGTATTTGGGACTCAGTTTTCTTAACGTCCTGTGTTGGTAGAGCGTGAGGTCAGCTTGTCTGATCTTTCTCCTAACTTTACTGCTATTTTTACTTCGTAGGGTTGGGAGTCTTTACTGATAAAATTGTCTCCTCGGCCTAGTCTTTTGGTTCAGAAACTCTATGATAATATTCATGATATTAGTGGATCGACTTTTAGGATTTTTCTTCGGGGTAAGACTATTAAGATCACTTCAGATGTCATTTCGAGTCTTATTCACATTCCTCGAGTTGTTCACCCTTTATTTTCTTACTTATCTGTTGATACCCTCCCGATAAACTCACTTGTCCGCTCAATTGTATTTAACAGCCTTTGCGAAGGGGGTCTACTGTAATCCATACTGGATCTCTTCCGACCGATTGACAGATTATGTTGTGCATTGTAAGCAAAAATCTGTGGTCGGTGTGCCATACTTCTTTCCTACTCATGGAAAAGGCCCGATTTCTTTATGCTTTATTACATGGCGACTCTATAGATCTTCTACTTTTATATGCCATCAGATGTTACGAGTCTTTCGGGTGATAGGTACTAGGGTTGGCCTTCCATATGCCTGCTTGATTTACCGTCTAGTGATAGCTCTTGGGGTTACTTTTTTAGGGGGGTCCAATGAGGTTTTCCGGCCTATTGGCCATACTACCATTTCGCAGAGTCGTTCTTATGCTTCGTCAGAGCCTACGATCTTCTTTTTTATCCATCTGATATTCCATCATCTGGTTCTGATATTCTTCATTCTGCTACTGATATACCTTTGATATTCACTTTTGCTCCACCATCTATTGAGTCTATTCTTCTATTTGTGTCTGTTTCTATTGATTCTTTGACCGCACTTATGTTACAGATGTCTATGCTGATCGAGCAGCAGGCTCGTTCGATGGTGGAAATTACGCAGCTAAGAGCCATAGTTGATCGACACATGACAAAGTTTGCTACACTATGTGGTGTTGTCGGCTATCTTTAGCATGTCTTGCGTTGGATTCGTCGACATTAGGATGATGGGACCACTTTTGATGAGACCTATGGTGGTGCTTCCCGAAATTAAATTCCTCATACACTGATACTCATTGTTGAAATTTTCGATGCTTAGGGGATTGATTTTATGGACCATTTTCCTTCTTCTCGTAGTAATCTTTACATCATCCTTGTAGTTGATTATGTGTCAAAATGGGTGGAAGCAAAAGCCACCCAAACTAACGATTCAAAACATACATATTTGTAAGGTTTGGAACACCAAGAGCCATAATTAACGATGGAAGAAACCACTCTCGTAACCCTTTTTTTTTTTTTTTTGCTCTTTTGAAGATATACAACATCAACCATAAGGCCTCCATGCTATATCACCCACAAACTAATGGGCAAGTAGAAGTTTCAAATCGAGAGATCAAGTCCATCCTAGAAAAAACTGTTAAGAAGGGTTGGAGTTTGCGCCTTTCATGATGCACGCTGGGCATATAAGACTGCATATAAAATGCCAAATGGAATAGCTCCCTATTGGCTTGTGTATGGTCAGGGGCGGATCCAGCACCTGACGAGCCTCGGTAGCCACCCGTGCTGGATCCGTCTGAACAAATATTTTTTTTTTTAACAATGAATAATTTTTTAGGTTAACAATGAATAATTTTTTGTTAACAATGAATAATTGGTAGTTCATTTTATTTCCAAACATGTATTGTAGCTCCATTGGCTAGAACTCCCATATTCATGTAGGAAGTCTCGGGTTCGAATCCGTTTTCTAACCCGTGAGGCCCCCCCTGGATTATTGAAACTTCACCATTGTGGCACCACATTGCTTTT
>CAIGRP010132301.1:0-15427 GCA_903798385.1 Fraxinus cuspidata
GTTGGGCTTGTTCTAGTGGGTTTACTCAAGCCCGTCAAACTAGGGTTTTTTCGCTATTTATATGGTTGTTACATTGTAATTTGGACAGTTGATGAATTGATTGAATAAAACTACGTTTGGTGGCTATCGCGTTTTCTCTCTTCCCCTCTTCTTCTCTCTTCTTCCCCTCCCCTTTCTTCTTTTTGCTTCTTAATTCTTTCCCGTTCTACATCACAATCAAAGGTGTGTTATAAATCCATCATCATTAATAAAAAGTTCTTATAATGAGTGTAGTAAGGTATTGTGTTGACTTCAACCAAAGCATGTTGGTAATAAATACAAATTTATTATTCACATGACAAGCACAAGGTCTATGATATCTAACAAATGTCAATCAATTGTAATTACATAGAGTAGGAGTTGGTGTGTAGTCTTGTAATGTAATTACACCATGATTTACTCCTCTATATAAGCATGCAAATGACTTCAAAAACAATATTCAAACACAATTCCTCACAAGAAATCTCTACCAATAAAATCTTCTTCCTCCAACTATGTTTTCTTCAAGTGAAGAAACTCCTCATGTTGATGTTGGTATGAATCTCTCCCCGCTCGGGTCTTCAATGGAAAATCCGATCATCGTTGACTCGGTCGACGATGAAGAAATGCATGTCATTGTTCCCTACCTTCCGTAACCTGGGAACCGTTGCCGTCGAGTGAGTGTTCATCCAATCTCATTTCCTGATTTCGGAAACGAAGGTGAGCTAAGTGACTCCAGAGTTGGTGATCATATTGCCCATAGTGAGATCATCCCGATCGAAATCCCACCGGACGAACACTATCTTTTGTTTGGCATTCAATACTTTGACGAGTTGGTTGACGATGTTGGACCGGATCCGGATGTCATCATCATAAGCTCCGACGACAATGATGTTAGTGAGATATCTTCTCTGTCCGTTGTTGAGGATGGGTAACTATATCGTTATTTTTGTGACCACTTCAAATAAGAAACTCATTGTTATTGTCATTGTTTATGTTGACGAAGTGGTGAAATCAATGTAGTTTGATAGTGTATGAACTCCTCGATATGATTTATCTTTGGCATTGTTTCAAATAAGATTAGCTAACATCAATACCTAAAACAAACATGCTATCCGTAAGAAATATGGTCAATGGTAAAAACAAAATATTCTGTAGCCTCGCTAAGTTTGTAACATAAATCTCAACATCTGAAACAACGTCAAGTTATGAAGTGTAGTTCTTGAAATTTGCAAGGAATTTATTCCACCATTAATGGCATTGTCAATACATGACAACAATTGCAAATTCATTCATCAAAATTATTTGAGTGGGTTATGAAACCATGCTTGAAAAAAACAAAATAATAAATATGAATTTGATTTAAAAATATTCTATTAATCTTACAACAAAATCTAATAATTGTTTGACAAATCTAATCATCAATTTACATCATGTATATCACAACAACCATTAAATACAATTTATTAATACACAAAAAAAAAAAAAACACGATTTCAAAGAAAATTTACATTCTATAGAGAATTGTGGATGAGATTAAATTTCTCGATACAAAATTATATGATTTTCTTTGAAGTAGAAGTGTGTAATTATTTTTTGTGAGTTAATGGTTTTTCTATTTTATCATCTTCATTTCTATCCAAAAAAAATATTTGGTTATTACCTAATAGATGATGAAATGACATTTACTCATTATGTAATGCCTTGTATCAGTGTAGTTTCTCATAGAAGTTACTTCTTCTCTTGAAGCTTGTGACAAATTGAATTTTTTTTTTTAAAAAAAAATTCATTTTTCATTAAGGGTATAAAAGACGATTTCATACCAAATTTGGCCATTTTTGCAAGAGTTGTCAAAATTAGACATTTTTCAATTGGCGAGTATATAATTGATCATTTTTTAAAAATTCCCCTAAAATTCATTATCATCCTAGTCTAGAGGACGCCATAGTAAATTGCACAATCCAATTCTGATAATTAATCACCTAAAGAAGGCAGTGTTTTGCTTCTACACACACTTCATCTGGGTCCAATTTTGTCAAATTTTAAAAAAGATGACAAAAAATGAAAACGAAATGTTATTAGTTGGCTCTATAGATCCACTTTTCAGCGTTGCTCGTGTAACTTATCAATTACTCAGGCTTGAACCACAGCTTGATTTCATCCTTAGCAGTTTCCGGACCATCACTACCGTGAATTATGTTTCTGGAAACAGAAAATTAGGACAACGCGTCTATTAGAATTGAACAACTAGGACAAATTAAGCCACTAAAGCGAAAGAGTTCAAAATAGGAGAAGACATATTTAGATTCTTTTTTTTTTAATACCATTGACTTGTCGAGATCTGTGGAGGAATTTCCCCAAACTTGAATTAAGTTCGATTTTTGTACTTTCTCTTTACAAGGTTGGACACGAGAGTGGAATTAGGATTCAGGTTGGTGGCATTATAACTATTTACGTGGCGAGTTCGGGTCTTACAAGCCTTAGTCGAGTTGGGCCGTGTAATCTGCTATTCGCAAACTCCCTTGCGGTACTTACTGGCAGTTTGCCGCGATGTCGCCATGGTGAGTTCTACATGAATCACGTTGCAATTGATTGTAGATTATTATGATAAGTGATTTCAAAAGGTCATTTTGATTTCTCAAAAGTCATATTAAACAGATCATTCACATAATTTGTTAAGTTTTTTTAATTCTTGCATATTGTGATTAAAAAGTAGTAATATTTAGGGTGCGTGTCGCGAAAGCTTGCTCCAAGGGCCGTCAAAATGATGTTTTTCGAGCTCAGTTTCACGTTACCTTTCTCTACCAAAACAACCAATCTCCACGGCTCCAATCCACAACCAATATATTCACCTAGATGCTCCTCAATCTAACCCACAAAAGACAAGATAATAGTGATGATTTATAGTCACAAAGGCAAAAAGAAAAACAATGAAAGAAGGCAAGAAACGAGACCAAAATACAAAGGGAAGCCACACGTTTTTTCTCCAAAAGGGGCTGCCGAGAAAGATTTTCTCTCTTCTTCACACGGTTTCTTTCTTATCTTTTCACACAAATCAACCACAAAACCAGCTAGGGTAAAAACACCATATATATATAAGGTAGGTTAGTGAAATAATGAAGTTCAACCCAAACTACACCTAGAGGAGGAGGTGATTATACGGAATTAAAAACTTAATAATTAACTAGCAACAAGTTACTATTAATTATCTCTAGATGATTAATCATACGCCCAACTTTCTATGTTGAAATACCGTAGTTATATGAAAGCAATAACAAACACAAGAAATGATCACGGAGAAACCCCAATTGGGTAAAAACTCCGGGCACTTTGTCAGTCAACAATCCACTATAAGCGAATTGAAACTTATAGTCCGCCAGACTCGACTGCCACTAGTACTTTCTGACCTCCTAACTGTAATTCTCACGGCTCTCCCGGATTTCGTGTTCCTGCACCAACTCCCAGCTACAGTTTTCAAAGCCCTCATGGATTGTGCGCTCCTGCAGCAACTCCCGACTTTGTGAATTCGTCTATCTCCTGTGGATCAACGAAGAATATCACATTCTTCAGCGATTGGAACTTCAGTCACATTCCCTCGATCTTCAGAACTCTGACAGATATGTAAGAAGTATCAGTTTGATATCTGTATTGTGGATTTGATATTTTCACTGCCAATTACCAATCACAAAATGAAGGTTGAAAGCTAATTTGATGAAGATGATATAGAGAGTATGTTTTCTTAATGTTCAACCTTGTTAAAAACCATTCAGAGGAGTTCTGATATTTATATGTAAGTTAAGGAGTGAATAGGCTGGATAAAAAGGCTTAAAAAACGAATTAAAAATTCTTCAGATAATCATTTAGCTCGAGCTAGTGTTGGGCGACAGGCGAGTGACAATGTGTCACTTGAGCGAAGTCCTAGCGATAGGCAGATGATACAGTTTCGATTTCTGATGCTTAAGCCAAATCTTAGCGACACTCTAGCGAAATTCAAGCGGCATTTTTTTATTCTTTTCCATTCTCAAATCCTAGACCTAATATAAATCAATTTATATTATTTGTACATTACTCCTTGACTTTTACAGCATGTTAATTTTAGTCCATTTTGTTCACAAACCTGCCAATTACATCAAATACCTAACAAACTCCTCCTTTGGCATTCTGTGATAAAACTACAATCTAAAGTCAAGATAGTAATGAAAAAGAATTAAGACACAATGACTGACACAACCAACATCTGTCTTGATCGAATTCTACTTTTTATTTATCAAAACATGTTTCTTAAAATAGACAACTCAGTAAAATGTATGTGAAACAGTACTAAGTGTAAAAGCAATTCAAGCAAATAAATCTCATAATGCATATTTTCAGTTTCATATCATAAGCTAAATTAAGACTTAATATCAATGCAACCTAACGTACCAAAATGAAACATTGATACTACAAAATATCAAAAACTTAATCTAGCAATAATGAAATTATCATTGAATCAAAAGTTTTTGATACATCATGTCAAGTAGTTAAAATCATATAAATCTTCAAAAATACTACTCCATAAAAAAATATACACTAACTATTCCCTCTTTTTGTCACAAAATGACAAAGGACCAAGAAGAACATATAATAACCCAAAAATACAGTTGTTAGCATGCATAAGTATAAGCAATGAAAAGTAACCCTTCCCACATATATAACGTAAGTTAGCATGGAGTAAATTGTATAAGTGACTCATAAGTGTAAATGTCACTAATCCTTTGGAAGTAGGACCACAGACCTTAAATTTGTGAGAAATGACACGCTAAATATTACTGCCAATAAATTTATTACCTTACTTATAAAAGTCAAACCAATGAAAGCACATTAGAACCAATAAAGAAAATATCATTTATTAAGGATATATCTTTTCTCTCCCTGAATTATAGCAAAATTTTGATTTCACAACATTCAATATTCGAAGCTCATTATGATTTTTCTCATCTTAAGTACAGGCTTCTCTTCATTAAGCGATTATAATGACCCATGTAGCGAGCTTTAGGCCGATTAACTCAAGTCAGTTGACCATAGACACCAGTTTATAAGAAATCCCGCATGCTTAATTGCTCGAGTCAAATAGGTTCCGAAGAAAAACATAAGATGTTGAGCCTACTTTTTTTAATACCAGGAATAAACTTGAGCTTTGATCTAATACATACGGTCAATTCATATTCAAAGTTACCTTACTAATATGTGATTGTCATCCCAAATCTCACATACGCGGTAGAGTTTCACTAACAATATCATAGTGTGTGCAGTGCGGATGGAACATCAAGACGCCTGTACTAAATACTTCATGAATAACCTAAGCCAGCAATGAAAATTATGTTACAACTTATCAATTAATCACATACATGATCACAATAAACAAATTCAAGTATATTAGATGTTAAGCTGTAAAAGCAGTTTCCACATTTTTCTTTTTCAATGTTCTATTTTTTTTTGTTTTTAATTTAAAGCAAAAAATGTACGAAACAGACAAAAGATGTCAAAAACACACACAAAATAAAAGAAAAAAACAAATATGATGTATGCTTAAATCAATGTCACACAATGGTAAAAAAAGAGTATGAACCAAAAATACCCAATTAATGAGATACACAAACACCAATAGCAGTCCTAAGAGATTCAAATCTCAGACCATCTAATGGTTTAGTAAATAAGTCTGCTAACTGGTTATCTATAGAGATGTGCTCAAAAGTTACAATATGGGTCTCTACAAGCTCTCGCATAAAGTGATGTTGTATATCGATATGTTTGATTTGAGAGTGTTGAACGAGATTTTTGGAAATATTAATGGCACTGGTGTTATCACAAAACACAATCATAGTACCATGTTCAATTCCATAATCATTTAACGTCTACTTCATCTTAAGCAGTTGAGTGCATCAACTTCCTAAACCTATATATTCGGCCTCTGCCATGGATAATGAGATAAAATTTTGTTTCTTACTCATCCAAACAACAAGATTAGCACCAACATAAAAACAGCATCCAGAAGTACTTTTTCTATCATCTGCATTTTCAGCCCAATCGGCATCGGAATAGCCATCAAAATCAAGAGTAGAATCCCAAGAGTAGAGGATCCCATAATCAACGGTTCCATTTATATATCTAATGATAAGTCGCACGGTGTTCAGATGGGATTCCTTGGGATCAGCATGAAAGCATGCACAAATCCCTACACTAAAGTCTATGTCATGTCTACTAGCAGTGAGATAGAGTAAACTACCTATCATACTCCTGTATAGTGTCTGATCAACACTCTTACCTGTAGGATCATGACCTAACTTGATACTGGTGCTCATGGGGGTTCTAGTGTCTTTCTTACTGTCTAATCCAAAGCGCTTGAAAATATTTTTTACATACTTCGATTGAGATATGAAAAGCCCATCATTAGTTTGTTTAACTTGGAGACCTAGAAAGTGATTTAATTCTCGAATCATACTCATCTCAAATTCTTGCTTCATGTATTCGGTGAAATCATGAACAAGAGAATCAATAGTATAACCAAAGATAATATCATCAACATAGATCTGAGCTATGGTGATGGTTTCTTCAATATGTTTGAAGAATAAGGTTCTATCCGCACCACCTCTTGAAAAGTCATGTTCCATGAGATATGCAGTAAGTCTGTCATATCAAGCTTTGGGAGCTTGTTTAAAACCATATAAAACTTTATTCAACTTACAAATATAATGTGGAAACTTCTGATTTACAAATCATTTAGGTTGTTAACTCTAACGATATGTAAGATGTAGCAGTTTGGTATTTGGATTGTTGATTTGATGTTTTCACCGCCAATAATCAATCACATAACGAAGGTTGAAAGCTAACTTGATGAAGATGATATGGAGATAATATGTTTTTATAATGTTCAACCTTGTTAAAAGTCATTCAAAGTTTTTCTGATATTTATATGTAGGTTAAGGAATGAATGGGTCGGATAAAAAGCCTTAAAAATGAATTAAAAACTCTCCGGACAATCCTGTCGCTTGAGCGAGAGCTGAGTGACAGTGTATCGTTCGAACTAAGTCCTGATGACAGGCGGGCGACACAGTTTCTGTCTGACGCTTGAGTCAAGTCTTGGTGACAATCTAACGAAATTCTGGTACCGTTTTTCTTTCTTTTCCATTCTCAAACCATAAACATAATATAACTCAATTTTTATTATTTGCACATTACTCCTTGACTTTACAACATATTAATTTTGGTCATTTTTTTTTCACAGACTTTCCAGTTACATTAAATACCTAATTGTTAGGCTTTAGTTTGACCAATGAAAGAGGTTAAATGAGCCCATATTTAAAGTCAAGAGGTAATATAAATGGGTCATGAGCAACATTAATTATTTAAGTTACTTCCAACGGCCACGTTGTTTTCAGGTTGAGCCTTTAGACTTGGTTGTTGGTAATAATTTAATCCAACGTTTACATCATCGCTCGAGATTCATTAGATATCAAAATCTAACAAATCTCCACCTTGATACCTAATCAATCTGAAAGCAATCAAAATACAAAGTTAACGCTTGCATAATCAAGGCAGTTAATAATATTGGAATTACAGACCTTACCTCGTGTTTTGAACCCAAAACACATACCATACATGCTCCATGTACTCACAAGGGCTAAGGTCACAAACAAATATCCAAGTAGAAGCAGATAATAAAAGTAATCAATCAAGAACAAATAACCATGCGATGGAGATATAACATAAGATAATCGATAGATCTTTTCCATAAATACGTTCACACAGAACAACATATTAACACTAAATTAATCAAGCAAACAATCAAAATGCATATGCAACAAATGCATAAATGACCTCATGAAAATATCTTGCCATACTTATCATATTTCATTCTGTGTTGCTCACATTTCAAGATCACATATCTCACCCATCGCCCACCAAGCTCACTAGTATGATCACTCAACTCATATCTAATTGGTAGACCTCTATAGATCTTAAGTCTTCAAAATAATCCTCTATCACCACATCACTTCTCCCAATTTAAGTGGATAATGTGTCTCCACCTAATAGAAGTGATAGAAGTGCATCTCTCATACTTCACCTGATCAGGGTTAAAAGATTCCAACATTTAATCACCTCTCAACTCGTGATCCAAATGTCATACTCCACATCCCCGATACAAACAACCAATGTACTCCTAGACATCTATACTCCATCTCACCAATAGACATAAAACATACTGCTAATGTATCTTAACCCACTATACATGTAAACAATTACACCAAATAATTAAATTGCTCTCAAATTAATACAAATGTACATATCAAACACATTGAAATACACACTAGGATCATCACTTGACCCTATAACCACATTCATCTCGTCTCTCATCTTACCTTTCTACCTATCCTTTTTCTTAGGACAATCACTCACAAAGTGTCCAGACTTACCACAACTGTAACATCGCTTATCACCTCACTTGTCCCATCTTTTACACTTCTTCTTACCACCCTCATTACTCGAATCACTACTATCTTGAGCTCTACCCAAATTCATTTGCTTAAACTTCATTCTACTCTTCATCATATGTAACTCACCACTTCTCTTATCATATATTTCAGTCTTAATCTCCATCTTATTACTCCTAAAGAAATCTATGATAATCTTGGGTGTTAAGGTGTCATCACTATACTTAATTGCATTCTTAACCTCCCTATATAAATCAGACATAGAATTTAGCAAAATAATGATCTTTTACGTATCAGACACCATTTGCATCACAGTTAATGATATCTTGAACAAATTTGTGAAAAATATTTAGATCGTTATCAAGATCTTTTGAAAGATCTATTTTAAAATTGAAAAATCTTTCAAAGCAAGTACAATAATATACACCGGTCTAGATTTCCGGGGTTTCCTAAGATCATCTTAGATCAAGGGTATGTTCAAACGGGTCAAGTCTAAGTATTCTAACAGAATAATCAATGTAATACGAAGGTATGTAATAATAATTCAAATTTTCACTCAATGCACTCTCACACATTGGCTAAACAACAGTTAAAGCACAAAAGCAATTACCAACTTACGATAAAAAATCAACACTTTAAATAGATTAAATAATTCCTAATTTTCTAGCACAAGTAATATTACCCAACACGATAATCTCAATCCTAATGTCAGCCTACACGATGGCGTGCTAATGATGAAATTTAAATTGGGATAAGTCCATATACAAGAATAGACCAATCTGAGATCGTAAATACCGAGAAATGCGAATTTATCACTTTAGGATCACCACTATTCGTCATAAAGTCTTCAACAATCGCATGAATCAATCAACCAAGATCGAATCCCTAACACACGAAAAACATAATCGTCCAGACTTCACTGTATAACTTGAAACATAAACTAACAATACCAAAATGTCAAGAAAAATGTCAGGAACAAACTGTCAAAAGAAACAGTTGTCCAATTCCTTCTCACGCACCTCAGCGCGCGGCCAACACTCTTTGCGCGTGGTTCCACACACCGACGCCATGCGCATGCCACCCAGGAGCGCCACCACGTGCACGTCATGCCGATGTTATCCGTTTCACCACCCGGTCTCTGGATTTATCGGAAATCATGATAATAAGTTCGATTTTTTCCCAAATTTTTGACAGTTTTTCTACTTCGTTTCTGCCATTTTTTTGAATGGGTTTTAGTTAGTTTTTCTAGCCAAATCTACCATCTTGAAGCTCTGATACCAATTGTCATGTAAGCTTGCTCAAAGGATCGTCAAAACTGTGTTTTACAGGCTCAATTTTATGTTTCCTTTCTTTACCAAACAACCAATCTCCACGGCTCCAACCCACAACAAATATATTCACCTCGATTGCTCATTAATCTCGCTTACAAAGGACAAGATAATGGTGATAATTTGTAGCCACAAAGACAATAAGAAAAACAATGAAAGAAGGCAAGAAACAAGACCAAAATATACAGGGAAGCCACACATTTTTTTCTCCAAAAGGGGCTGCCAGTTTTCTCTCTTCTTCCCACGGTTTTTTTCTTCTCTTTTCATGCAAATCACCCACAAAAACGGCTAGGGTAAAAACATCAAATATATAGGCTAGGTTAAACTTTAGTTGAACCAATAAAAGAGGTTAAATGAACTAAGATTCAAAGCCATCCAAAAGGTAATATAAATGGGTCATGAGCAACATTAATTATTGAAGTTACTTCCAACGGCCCACGTCGTTTTCGGGTTAAGCCTTTAGACTTGATTGTTGGTAACAATTTAATCCAACGTTTACATCATTGCCCGGGATTAATTGGGTATCAAAATACAGCAGTGCATTTAGTACACTGTATTGAATTAAAGATAATAGAATTAAGAGGGATTAGATTAAGGGGATTGAACTCATTTTGCCTTCCAAGAGTCCTTATAGACGAAAACCGTTGTTAAAAATGAAATGGGCTAATAAATAGAAGAAGATCGAAGATAAGAATGTGTCAAAAAAAAAATACTAACCACATAAGGGCCACAATATTAAAGATTGATGACCTTTGTCATCTTATAAATCGGCAACTTTCTATTTTGACTTCCACGAGTCCTATATTTAAACCCCTCCGACCTTGACACAAACCTTTGTTTCTTCTCCACAATGCTAATGGTGGCTAGGCAAAAACTCTATGCTCTGGTAAAATTTGAGTAATTCTATGTCTCCATTAGAGATATCATCGCATGATGTGACATTAATTGATAGCATCAATAAAATGAATTTCATATTCATATATTTTTATTGGTCTTATCATTTCATAGTGCATCACATGCCACATAAATTGGTGATCATATCCATTGAAGATAAACAATATTATTCATAAATTTTCAAGATATTCGTTATTTTATTTGTTTATTGGTTTAAATAATATAAAATAATACTAAAATTAGAAAAAGGTCTTAATACACCTCCGCTAATAAGCCTCGAGGCTTACCTGCACGCCCTACGTCTTAAAGAATCTTGACTATTATTAGGTTGTTGCTAATCGACCCCTAATGTCTCACAAAATTGGAAATTAAGTTGGGCCACAAAAAATGGACAAACTTATTTTCATCGATTGGTATTACAATCATTCAATAAATTAGGGCTTCGCTCTCAAACTTTTTAGAAAGTGTGGAAAAAGCTCATTAATCTTCAAAAGATTTTGACTTTCCAAATCTATTTAAAGTTACGAGATTGAGTTCTTACGATCGGAAACAAACAACATGAATGTAATTTCTGTGTGAACTAAAGTTAGAAAATAAATACGTCAAATCACTTTTTTTTTTTTTTTTTTATTTTAGCGTGAAAGGCAAGTGCGATTTTAACTTTCACATTACCCATTTTTGCAACACTAAATAAGTTGGGGAGTCAAAACCTTCTTTTTGAATGTTAGAGAGTCGTTCTCACAGTATCTGAAAGGTCGAGGATTAAATTATACTTGTACAAAAATTTGCACAATAAATAGCAAGTAGGGCTAGCCTCCAAATTGTTGAGAGTCTTGAGACACATGCCAAATATGACTAGCCCGAGAATTCTATCTTTAGGCCACTAAATTAATTTTCAGCCTAGCATTCAATTTAGGATCTTACCACGCTTACATCAGGGGTTGCGTAATTGGTTACATAATAGGTTATATAATATCATATGACACTCTATCATTTGTTAGTTTAAAATATAATCAAATTTTTAATCCAATTTTTTTCTTGCACTTCATATTATGTAATCCCTTATGTACAATTTTGATATACTAGTAACTAAATTCTTCAATTTATTTCAGCATATTAACCCATCGTCTGGTCCGATGACTAGAAGAATTTATTTCAGCATATTAACCCATTGACTGGTTCGATGACTAGTCAAGTTCATGTTAAATTAAGCGAAAACGCGTTTTAATGTTGTCATCAGATCTGGTCAAATCTAATCCATTGGAAAATTATCTATGATATTGACATGAGAGAAAATGACTACATTTATTTATTATAGTTAATTAAATTTAACACTTAATAGGTTTCACCTAAAATAAATTTAAGTAATCAAGATAAAATCCTACTGCTTCTTTTACCTTATTTTACTAATTATTATCTTCGATATCTATTTAAGTTCTTGTAAGTAAACATGTTTAGTGCGTAATATCATATTTAAACTGGAGATACATGATTAAAGTCGAAAGATACATAAAGTTGAGATGGCCTAGGGGTGGCAATGGGCTAAGTTGGTCATAGACACCTGAGCTCAACTCGATCCTTTGGCTTGTGGGTCTCACGAGTCGAGCCGAGCCTCTTAACGAGCTTGCTCAATTTTTATAAATGATAAATTAACGAAATAAGTCAAAAATAAATATATATTTTTAAAAAAATTAATAAAACAAGTACAAAAATCAAGAAAGAAAAAAAAAAACTAGCCGATCCACAAGTACCATGAACTGAGCCAAGCCCGCGTGTCCACGAGCTGTTCAGCCTATTTCCCAACCCATGATGGCCCTACAATTGATTATAAGTGCCATACATGACAATTTCTATGGGTGTATTTTCTTTCTCAAGGGCACTTTGCTAAATGATTCTATCAACATAAATATTTCTTTGTATTTCATTCTATGTGGTCAACCATTAAATTCAATCTCATCAAATCAAATTGACTTGTCAAGTTCAAGTTAAGAAATATGACGAAGTCATCCAATTTAATCTAATGGAAAATTAAGCTATCAACATGACAGAAAACAACCAAATTACATTTCCATAAATTTGAATATTTTGATTTGATTCATTGCTTAGTTGAATACTAAATTGAAGTAATTTGAATTTTTTTTACAGTTTAAACTTTCAAATGAAATTATCCAATATAATATTACAAAACACTCTGAAACTGCTGTTACTCATTTAAAAGTTGCGCACATGTGACAACTTGTATCA
Source organism: Fraxinus cuspidata (assembly GCA_903798385.1). NCBI lineage: Eukaryota > Viridiplantae > Streptophyta > Magnoliopsida > Lamiales > Oleaceae > Fraxinus > Fraxinus cuspidata. The sequence continues at coordinate 12,956 of CAIGRP010132301.1, forward strand.
CAAATTTAAATAAGTAAATAAATACGTCTTATAAATGAAGTGTTTCAACAAATTCATTAAGCTAAAGGCAAGACAAGGCGTTGCTGTTCATCTCTAGGGAAATCGAGAGAACGACGTTGTTGGCTAGTCTTCAAGCTTGATTTTCGGAATCCTGTTTTGTTGTTTTCAATCGCAAAGATGCCAGAACAGGAGCTTTCAGTCCTTTTCTTGCTTACCTATTCTCTTGCATCGTTCTTGTTTTTTAGGGTTAACTCGCATATGATAATTGACTTGAGAAAAACGTCAAAGACTTGGTCCCAGTCCCAAATTGTACTCCATGCCACAGTCCCACCATGAAATTTTATATATAGACTCATAATGTATATTTCTACACATCCCACCATGAATATTCTCTCTTTCTTCACACCTTCATCTCATAAAAAAATGTCTGAAATTCAATTTCATAAAAAACCAGAAGTGCCACACTATATTTATAGAGATGAGTTGAACAAGAAGCCATCAACTCTTAAGGTAAGAAAAAAGGTACACTTTGATGTCGAATCAAAGCCATTGATTGAAAGAGAAGAAAGTGGGAAGAATCATGAGAGCAGAAAAAGTTCGACTTGTTGTGAACATGTTGAGAAGGAGAAATTATCTGGGACTAAAGTGAAGATATTGATGACTAAAGAAGAGGCTGCTCGATTGCTATCAAAATTTAAAGATGGAGGGGTGCTTGAATTCAAGGATGTAGCTCGAGAGCTAGTTCGAATCCCAGTTAATCGTGTTAACTTCATCTCTTCTTGAAACTCCGATGATGAACTTATTGATAAACTATTCTCATTTAGTTCTTAGTAGATTCGAAGAGTAGAAATGATTGAATCCATAAATAAGATGTTTAGATTCACCCATTTCAAATTTTAGAGACTAAGGTTTAAATGTTCAAATCTCAAAATTTTTTAAATTTTATTTATAAATAAATAAATTAAACATATATTTTATTAATTAAATATATTAAAGTTACAATTCCATATAATTTGATCACAAATTCCATATAATTGATCATATAATATTAATTGATCATAAATCACAAATTTTATATGTTACAAATTATTTTATAGTCATAATTCAAAAATTTATAAATCACAATTTGTTCATCGATCACAAATCAAAAATTTATACTTCACAATTTATTCATTGATCACAAATCTATCAATTTAATTAGTCATATATTATATTCCCGTCACAAACAGAAATTTTATGTCACGAATTATCTTACGTTCACAATTCAAAAATTTCATAGATCACAAATAAAAAATTTATATGTTACAATTTTTTTATCGAACACAAATCACAAATATTATAAGTCACAACTTAGTAGATAGTCACAAATTATTAAATATCAACCACCAGATAACAATTTAGGTCACACATTATTTCTTGGTCACAATTTATCTTTTTCGTTGTTCACATATTATTTATTGATCGCAGATTAACCAATTTAATTATCACAGTCAACCAAATAATTTGTGATCACCAAAAAGTCAGATCTAAAATTATCAATCACACAGCACCGCACCACCACCACACCCAACCGCCAATCACCGCCACCATCACCATAGAGACCATCTCTCACGCCAGTCAACACCACCAACTGTAAACACAACAAAACTTACCTAAAAGCTTCGGCGCCAATTCGTGCCCAAAATTTCCCCAGATCCCATTATTTAGTGGTGGCATCATCACCAACAAAGATCCCCACCTCACCACCACCAACAAAGATCACCACCGTCTGGTAATTGCAGTGCAAACCGTGCTACTTCAACAGCAAATGGTCAAGAATTGTTTCTTCGAGATAATATTCATAGAATCTGCCAATCTGCAGTGGCGAGAACAAATACCCAAAAGTCGCTGCGCACAGCAAGAACAAAGATAACCATCGTCGAATCTACCAATCTGCGTGCGGCATCGAGTGCCGTCGCTCTGAAACCGTGCCGCTGGCGAGAGCGCCGTCCCTTTGCATCGGCATCGCGCCACCTATTGCTTCATAGTGACACCGTCGTGGGCGCCGCTTCTAGCAGATGCTTCGGTATAGAGGTAGAGAAGAGGTGCTAAAGAGAGTATAAAGGTTTAGAGAGAGAAAAAAAATGAAAGGGGGGATCTGAATCTGAATCTGTATCCACCACCTCACCACCATCGCTAACACCATTACCGCCACACCGCTACCTCCACATCGCCACCAACAATTGCAAAACACAAATCAACGATGGTCTTGGGTCATCTTACCATACGAATCCCCAAGACGTAATGACGATCTGAAAGCATCAATCTGAGATCTGTGAACTGCTAAAGAACATCTAAGAGTGCTTCTGTGATGAACGGAGGCCAATGGGGTCTTCGCGTGAACAGGGCCGTACCTGTGTTTCGCGGGGCCCGAGGCGAACTTCAAAATTTGGGCTCTTAAGTCATAACAGACAATACATTTTTTCATTTAAA